>JAVJIF010003426.1:0-47591 GCA_038442645.1 Agave tequilana | reverse complement strand
AGTCACATATCTCATCTATTCACTGAACACTTTTAGCTTAGTTCAATAATAATCATATAATTCATGAATTATAGTTTTATTAGGCTTACTCTATGAAAAATTCTTTAAAGTTTTTTTGCTCGAAAGTTCTTGTTTACATATTAATTTAATATTTTTCTATCCAATTAAAATTCAACGACCATATGGTCATGTTATTCTTTGCATTAAACCCTAGTTCTAATCAAATAAAACGTGTTATTTGCTTCTCCTCTCTTTTCTTTTGGTCCTCCAATTTCTTCGTTTCCTTTTCATTGAACCGTAACCTTTAAAGAAAGGGAACACGTCATCTATCTTCTCCTTCCATTTTTTTGAAACCCCCCACCCCCGGCCCAAAAAAAAAAAATCTCTTCATTTTCCCTCTGTGATGCCTCACTATTTAAGAGATCGGAAGCCATAAATCATAAGGGTGGGTGAGTAAAGGGGGAAAAAATGATAACAAGTAGTACATAAAATGATAATAGTTAGTTATATAAACAAATGTTCCAAAAAGAAAGAATTATATAGAACGAAACAAATTAATAAAAATAATCCACATATAATATACCAAGGTAGATATTTCTTTTGTCTTATCCATCTTAATGAAACTCTGTTTTTAATTCTTTGAACAATATGCTTATGAAAAACAATAAAAAGAAGAATTATTTTGTAAGAACAAATAAAATAAACAAACTGAATATAAAAATTTCGAAAGGGGCAAAGATATTAGAAACCTCCTGAGATGACTTGATTGTATGAATATCAGAATTCGAAACAGGAGAAAAAGAAATTGACATGTTGCTCTTCATATGTAGAGACCTAATCTACAGCAATAGAAGTCTGTAAATAAAATAATTAAAATGTAGAAAGAATTAAGAACAACAAATTAGGGCAAAATTTCAAAATATTAGAGTACCTATTTTTCCGCCTTTAGAATGATGCCGGCATTTTTTTTCCTGAAAACTATTCGAATTTTTAAAGATGATTATACAAAGAATTTTTAATATTCAGTATTTTCTATTTTCTTTTTGTTAAAGAGTAGTATTAGGATTAGGATATATAATTTTAATTGTTTTAGGAGTATAGGTTTCTTATTATGTAATTGTAGTGCCTATATATTGTGGGATTTTCCCTCATCAATAATACATAATTTTCATTTTTCAACTGATTTAATATGATAGCAGATTTATGTCTCTAAAATAATTTTTTCTTCTATCAAAACATTTTAGTGATTGTTTTCCTCACGCTTCCATGAGCCTACATTGGACCGTGCTTAGCGTCGGGCCACTTTCACCTCACAGGCGTTAAAATTCTTCTCGAAACTCGCACATAAAGTCGTTTGGCACTTCGATGGCTTCTTATTCTTTTGTTCGGCATGATGTCTTCAACCTCATCAATTTGCTCTTCTGTTAGCGATCGTCCTTCTTCTCTGATGGATTTGTTATTGACGTGTCTTCTCATTCAAGGAATTGGGGGGAAGTGAGGAAGTGGGAAGTGTCTTTTCTCATTTCTGTTGTTCATCCAAACACCGGAAAAGGAAAATGAAAAAAGTTCTTTTCCTTTTCTCCTTTCTCTTTTACACAACCATTTCCTCACTTTCAGAGTGCTACAGTTAATTTTGTGGTCATGTAAATCTCATTTGTAATAAGTCGTAGCACAAACAGTTAATTTTTTACTCATGTAAATCTTACTTGCATTCTAATTACAGTCTAATTTTATATATTCTTAATTAATTTTTATCTTAATATTATTTTGCGGTCAACTTCGTGGTCAACTCATCTACTTCCACTTCCACATTACCCTCCAAACACCGGAAAAGACATAACATTTTTCAAACCACACTTCCCCAAAACATCCAAACACCGGAAAACTTACTAACCAATTCTCAAGTTCCAAAGGGAACTATTACTTCCTACTTCTTCACTTCCTCACTTCCACCCTTAGCCAAACAGGCCCTATAGTATGTTGATGACTTTCTCTCTTCATTTCCGATTGCTTTCCTTTTCTTATACTGAGTTTGAGGATCTCTCAAAATCTCCTCTTTTACTAAATTTGAGGATCTTATAAAACATGTCTATCTTTTTTCTATCTACGAATTTCACACTATTTTCAATGTCCATCTCGATTTAAGTAAAAAAGACAATATGGCTTTTTGGAGTATGACATGATATTTTAAAGAGACTTACACGCTCAAAGTCCTTGCGACACGCAAAAGGAATTTATATCAAAGCTTCAGAAAGTGCTCCGTTTTTTATTGGAATCTTTACTTCTTCAAAAGATGCTCTCCACCGTTCGACATCTCCTTCTCATTATCTACTTTTATCCAAACTCTCCGTGTTTCATACATCGTGAGTTTGCGAGGGGTGATCAAAAATACAAGTTTTGTTGAACGGTTTTTGAAAAGTGCCATGTGGTATCAACATCAACATTTATTCTTCCAGCAGATATCTTTTAGATTTTTTATTTTCCTTTCTTTTATTCAAACTCACAGTTTTCCCTCTATTATTAGTTTGCGGGGGGTAATTAAAGAGTAGTATTAAGATTAAGATTATATAATACTTGTAACACCTGGATTATTAAACCCGAATTTAAAATTAAATTAATTTATTAATGTGTATGCAAAGTATGGTGAGAGATTCAATTATTTAATTAATGAATAATTAATAATATTTAAACTTTAAGCATATTTTATTGTGTATATAAGGTGAGAAAGGATAAATACAAGTGTGTGCGCGTGTGTGTGAATTTATAAATAGATGAATGCAGACAAGAGTTGGAGAGACAGTTTAGATTATTTTAGATAAAAAATTATCGCCACAAATATTTTCTCACCTATATATACCATCTCTTGAGTTACTACTTGCCCACAACAACAACTAAGCCATTTGTTTTCAAGTATTTGGGGTAGGCTACACGAACTAAAAGAGAATTACGTCGGATCGGGCACATGGATCAACTTTCTCCACTCATTCCTATCAAGCAATATGCCTTCATTAAGACCATTAACCTCTATAACTTGTCGTATCACCTCCATCTATGTTTTCTTTAGTCTTCCCTGCGCTCTTTTAACTTGCCCAATTTGGTACGCTCAACTCGACAGACTGACGCATCTGTAGTCTGTCTACATCGCACATGATCAAACCATCGTAGGTGGTTCTTTCATTTTCTCTTCTATAGGGGCTACGCTTATCTTAGTACGATTATCGTCATTTCTCACCTTATCTCTCGTCGTGTTATCACATATCCAATGAAGCATGCGCATCTCTGCTACACTCATCTTCTAGGCATGATATTCTTTATAACCCAATATTCTATGCCATATAACAAAGCTGGCCTAATAGTATTCCGATGTATAAAACTTTTCCTTCAACCATAACAGAATGTTACGGTCGCATAAAACTCCAGTTACGCTCATCCATTTCAACCATCCGACTTGGATCTTATGGTTGACATCACTATTAATTTCCACATCTTTTTGGATAATAAAACCAAAGTAGTTAAAATGATTGCAAATCAGTATTCCTTATCCGTCTAGTGTCACAATACTATAATCTTGGATTCCATGTTACTGAATTTGCACTCCATATACTCTCATTTGGCCCTACTTAATTTAAAACCTCGAGATTCTAGAGTTTGCCTCTATAACTCCAATTTGGCATTTACCCTAACTCTCGTCTCATCTACTAGGACAATATCATCAGTAAATAGCATACGCCACGGCATCTCATTTCCACCCCAAAACTTGACGAAGACACCCCAATGTTGAGGGGCCAATGTTGAGGGCACCCCCCAAATTAATGAAGCCACCCCCTTCTTCCAAAAATGCCCTCTCCCCAGATAGATGAAGGCACCCCCCGCCCTCCCCCCACCCCCGTGAGCGCCCGTGCCCCCGCACCCCCGCCAAACCTCCCCTCCCCCGGTCGCCTAGCCTCCCTCCCCCCAACAACAACCCCAATCTTTCCCTCCCATAGCCCAGCCTCCTTGTTCGGCTGAACAGTGAGGGGGAAGGAGGCTGAGCACCCAGGGGGAGATTGGGGGGAGGCTGAGGGGGCAGGGGGGAGGAGGGGGAGATTGGGGCAGATTAGGGGGTGGGAGTGAAGAGTTGGTGGAAGGAGGGTCGGCCAGAGGGGGAAAGGGAGGGGGTGCTCAATCGGAGGCAGGGGAAGGGAGTGAGAGAAGAGGGGTCAGCTGTAGGGGGTGGGAATGGAGGGGGTCGGCTGTCGGGCGAAGGGGGTGGTCATCGGGGGAGGGGGAGGGGAGACCGCGGCGAGAGGCTCGTCGCCGTTTGTTGGGAAAAAGAAGAAGAAAGAAGAGGGAGAGAAGGAGAAAGGGGGCAATTTCATCATTTCCATTTGGGAAAAGGGTAAATCAAGATGAAGGGTTTTAAGTTGGGTGCCTTCATCACTTTTTGGGGTGGAAATATCCCCTCCCCTTCTTCTGGGCTAGTTGTGGATTTTAGAAAACCTAGGCCTAACCTGGGTATTTTGGGAACTGGGCCATAAAGCCTATTGAATAAATCCATAACATGCTCTTCTGCTAGGCCTGTGAAGGATATGAGGCCACCCCATCTCAGTCTAGTTGCCTGAAAAGGCATATTCTGGGCCTCAGCTTTCTGTTTTCCATTATTTTGAAGGGGAAAACTTACAAAAGCTTTCGAAGAGAAATTACATGTAATTAAAAAGAAAATTACAAGTGCTCTTTTCTTGAGTTTTTAGGGAAGTGTGCCGGTGGCAGTCTGATCAGCGCGCGATTACTTTGTCCCGTTGACGATGCGAGCGTTCAATCTTCAAGTAATACTGCCTAGGAATTTCCTTCTCGCCTGATTCCGTAAATTCTTCGAGAGTGGAAAATTGTAGGGAATTAACACCCTGAGTTAGATAACTAGGTCTCTGAAAGCTTGAAAGTTAGAGAATGATTTTTGTATTTGCCAAAGCTCAAGCAACATACTTTTCTCTCTTTGAAGCAGAAACGTAGCCAAAATGCAACCCTGAGCTCAATAGTCTGCTAGTCTCGTGCAATACTTAGGCTCAGCGCGAGGCTAGAAAACTTCATGCGACGCTAAATATAGGCGTTGCGCGAAGCTAAAACAGGCTCACGTGAACCTATGACAATCGATTGCTTGGTTGTCTTCACTTAATATGGGATGAAGTTGCGGGTGTAACCGCCCACATAAAGTGACATTAACCTTACTAAAATAGTGAGGTTAAATTCACTAATTGAATTGGTCAATTAATGACCAGGGCTGAATAAAGCTTCAGGCGAAGCTGTCACAAAGCTTCAGGCGAAGATTAATAAAAACTCTCTACGGAGCTAAATCAACATATCTGCGGAGCTAAGTTTCAGGCGAAGTAGTCACAAAGCTTCAGGCGAAGATTAATCAAAACTCTCTGCGGAGCTAAATCAAAGTATCTGTGGAGCTAAGTAAAGCTTCAGGCGAAGTTATGAAAAAGCTCTAGGCGAAGCTAAGAGCTAGCTCACTGCGGAGCTGTGAAGAGCTTCATGCGAAGCTACAAGTTAGCTCTTTAATAGAGTTGTGCTTGTTTGGTGGAGAAAAATTCACGTAAAATTTTCTTGAATCAATTGAAAGTTTACAACGGACTTATACTCCGGTTACAAGGGAGGGAAGATATTGAGTCTTGAATCTTCCCTTTATTTAATGCTGGGTTCTTCAGGTGGCGGTGGAAAGTGAGTCTTATTTTCCGTTGACCGGGTGAACGTCAGGAACCTTTGGGGATCTTCTCTTCGGTTGGCGGACGGAGTAACACAGCTCTATCGACCAGAAATCTCAAAGAAATTTTAGGCAAAGATTAACTTGTACGCAGCAAGTTACTTGAAAAGTTGAACTCTCTTTCCTTCTCTGTGGAAGCTCTTAAGTCAAGTTCTTCTCCCCGAATTCTCTGATCTAATCGACCGACCCCTTCTCTATAACAACGGGGCTATTTATAGAGGTTTCAGGGGCGAACGTGCCCCCTAAAAATACTCCATAATGGGGGTTAACTTTCCCGTTATGTGGGCAGTGATTGACCCCATAACAAGGGCAGTTATAACTGAGATGCGGGTTTCGCCCCTCGCGCCTTGGTGTCGTGCTGCTGAGACGCGGGTTTCGACCCTCGCGCCTTGGTGCTGCAGTGCTGTTGAGACGCGGGTTTCGACCCTCGCGCCTTGGTGCTGCAGTGCTGCAGTGCTGCTGAGACGCGAGTTTTGATCCTCGCGTCTTGGCGCTGCTTTGATGGCTATGATTAGCCCTGCGTCTGGAGTTTTGGACTCTACTTTTGACGACTTGTCTTTAATGATTTTTAGACAGCTTACAGAACCCCCTCCAAAGTTTTCGACATTCCGCAATTGGCTGAGACGGATTTCGAAATACTTTGGACTCTAGCTGAATCCACCCTTCTCATGATTGGACTGACAATGCTCCGGGCTTGATCTTGTTTGGAGTATGGCCTTCGTGAGTGTACTGTGGAACTCTTTGAAGCCGCTAAAACTGATCGTGTTGAGTGTCTAGATACACAGTCTAAACCTCCCCGATGCTTTGAGTTGCCGTCGGTGTACTTTAAACAAGGGGTGGGCAGTCGTCTGCTTGTGCCAGTGTACTTTTGAACTGAATTGCAGAAGCAAGGACTACACGCCAGTTTTGTGGACGCAGGGGTGATACTGCTTTAAAGACGCGCCTTCTATAGGGGTGCATCTTTTGGGATGACAACGCGACTGTTACTCCATGAGGTAGACGCGACTTTGGCCGGGTTGAAAAGATGCGATCTTCGGAAGGACGCGTCTTTTGGGATAAAGACGCGGCTTTCGCTCTGTGAAGCAGACACAACTTTGGCCTAGTTGAGAAGGTGCGTCCGTCGGAGGGACGCGTCTCTTTGGACGAAGACGCGGCTGTTAAATGCGAATCTGTGCTGTGAATATGTTGCCACGTGTCCTGTAGAATTGAGGGGACATCTTCTTTTTGGCGCGCGAACTTCGCGCTGCATTTAATGCGTTTTCCACGCGTCAGGCAGAGATTAGGCGTCGAACCAAGCCGCAGCGTATCTCTGCGAATCGCTGTTGCATAAAAGGTAACAGTCTTTCAAGAGTCATCATTAGACTCTTCTTCTTCGTTTGCATCTGTTAGGGTTTAAGAAATAAGCTTTCTTTGTTCACCTCGTTTCTTTCATCTCTACATCGAATCTTCGGTTACAATGGCACCAAAGGCTAAACATGTTGCCTCGCCTTTCAAGGCCGTCGTTCCTGAAACCCAAATGGGCGGTTCCTCCATGCAGGAAACCCCTATTTCAGGTATAAAAAGCCATCAGGCTTGATTTCCGCCATTAAAGGGGTTTACAGAGTTCTTTTAACTCTTAAATTCCTTTGAATGTGAACCGCCAACGCGGGGCTCATGCCGTGTTTGATCTTCAGGTGCTGTCTTGAGTTGATGGATAAGACGCAGGTTTCATGACCTCTGCATCTTCTATCCGCTTAAGTCCGTACCTGTTTGTTGAACACAGGGCCCATTGAGCCTTGCGTTTTGGATCAAAACTTAGAATATTTCTAAGTGTGAGGGATGCAGACGCAGATTTCTTATGATTCTTGCGTCTTGTGAAATTAGACGACGGTCCAAATGAATCTCGCGTCTGAGTCCGATACTTAGAAATTTTTCTATAAATCTTGAAAAAACGCAGGCTCCATGCTAGACTCGCGATTTTTGGACCTGGACGCAGATTTTGATGATCTCCGCGTCTGGGTTCATTTCCGCGTTTGAGTTGTAAACACTTAATCATTTTCTTTCAGATTTCTGATCAAGTGTCATTTTCTTTTGCAGTGAGATATTCCTCCAACCCTCTTTCCAAAAAGTGTCACTTTGGGCACGTAGGTGGTGCAGACCACAACCTGACCTTTGTGCTGCAGAAGACTGCTCCCGTGACCACCGATAAGTCGAAGGAGCGATAGGAGAAAATCTATAAGGCTAACATGAAGACCCTCCGGGAAATTATCACCGACGGAGTGTTTGAGACGGACTCGCGCATCCCGTTAAAGAAACTGTCTTCTTTTTTAGCGATGGCATTGATGTGGACAGCAGTGCCTTGCATGATGGCGATTACAAGTGGCTTCGCCAGATAGGGAATAGGAATTTTTTCTTCCCAATATGGAGAGGATGTATCCCTTGTCCTATCTCCAGCACATGTCCATTCATCGTGCAATGGAATGGGATCTTGCTCGACCTATCTCAGGTGTCTCTCTCGGCATACTAGGCACAAAAAACGTACACTCTGGCGGTCACGGGAAGGAGATTTTCGGTTTATTTTCCGGATTGGTCAGACATGAGTATCCAAGAGGGGAAACCCCTCAGCTCGGTACTACCTTCATCAACCGATTCATGAAGGTAGGGGGCGATTTTCCCGTTGACTTCCGCCCGCTCGTGTGGGTTCATGCTTCCGACAAGTCCTGGTGGGGCAAGATGGTGGGATTCGTCCTCGTCGAACTCGGAGCTCTGCTGGAGCAGTTGGGGTTGTATCGGGCGGTAGGGCTGTGCAGTATGGCATCCCGCAAAGTTCCCATAATTTCTACGGGATCCTGGAGCACCACAACCCATTGACGGGGACATTCTTCACCCCAATCGGAGAGATGGGGCTCGCCCTCCATGAACTGTATGAAGTTTCGGGGCTAGTTATGGGAGATGCCCCTTATGAAGAATATGTCCCAACTTCTGAGGAGCTTCATCTCTTGAAGAAAGAGTGCCCTCAGGTATATGAGACCTACTGGGAAGTGCTGTGTCACTTCCATATCTGCGGTCAAATAACCTCCTGGAGAACCAGGGGAGTTAAGCAGATGTCTTGGGCGAGCTATCTGTTTAATGGTATAGCTGAGAAAGATCACTCAGTGACCATTCTGGCCCCTAGCACCGACGAGGAAATCACGGAGAGGATTGATGCCTCTGTGAGTTCTTATACCACAGAGTCGAATGAAGACACTTTCAAACCTGACACGGTTTTCGAAAGTTTTCATCATCAAGCCCGGGTCCCCATTTCTGACCGGGCGCTACTGGCGGGCTTCCTCATGCTGTGGCTGAAGCGCTGCGTAGTGCCGACACTGCCGCATGAAGTGATTGTTGCTGATGTGGTGTACCCGGCAGTCTTGTTGGCCTATGGTAGGTTCATCGCTCTCCTTCCGGCAATGGTGGCCGGAATCCAAAGTGGATTACGGGCTCTGGTTCAGAGCCTGTGTAAAGTGGAGGCCGTCGTCGACTCCAAAGGTCGATAAGAGGTTGACTCGGATGGGAGGCCGAAAATGAAGATCCCCAACCCCAGGATTGAGCTTCCATATACGTACATGATGGCTTGGTACGTTATGCATTGCCCTTCGCTGATGACGCCGTGTGTCTCAATCTGAGGGGTTTGTCCCTTTGTACAGAGGCTGGAGGGCTCGAGCTGGTCCCATTACTATATGTTCTACGTTCGGAAATGTATTCTGAACGCTTCGAACTACCAGCTCGACCGTTGCTTCCCCGAGATTACTGGTGCATCTTACGGGGATAAATTTGCTAACCTCGTGGGACCGGACGACTTCACAAGACTGCCATCGGGAGTCTTCTGGTGGCTGATTAATATTCAGCCTGGGTATCTGCTCTTTCGGCAAGGGAACTCATGTACAATTGAGCCCTATATGCCGAACCGTTTTGCCCGACAATTTGGTTATGACCAACTGTATGTCGGCAATCCCAACGCCAAGCTCTCCTTCAGTGGGAATTTATTTGAAGGTGCTCGGGCCTGGTACTACAGTGTGGCTGGAGGGACAGACGCTATTTTTCGCTTGCCTCACAAGACGCCCAACTGCTACACAAGCCTCGGTTTCTGCACTTGGTATTTCCAGACTAGTAAGATGCCTGACTACTCAATACATCACTCATGTGTCAAGAGCATTAATGCGTCTTATGAGAACAAGTTGGCATCCAACAGACGCATGCGAGGCATAGATAAATATCAAGCAGCCAAGAAAGAGGCTGAGGGGAACCGGGGTGGAACCGAGAGCAGCAGCACCTAAGGAGCAGCCTGCTAGAAAGCGTCGACGGGCTGTGCCCAAGTGTCCCCAGGGCTCTACTTCCCAAAGTGAGCCTGCTCCAAAGAAGACCAGGGGGACTCGGGAGCTGTATCTTCAATGCCCGAAGCTGTCCCTTCTGGTGTTGAGGAACAGAGGGAGGAAGAAGAGGAAGAAGAAATCCCCCTTCGCCGTCCTCGTAGACTACGCAGCAGGGGCCCCATGATCTTAGAGGAAGGGGAGCTTGTAGATGAACCCGCTACCATTGATGAGGCTGAGCAACTCGAGGTTGACCTGGTAGGAAGGGATGATGTTGAGATTCCAGGGGTCTCAACTCAGCCGGGGTCTTCTTCAGTTCAGGAGAGGAGGGATGAGGCGCAACAGCCTGGGTCTCCTACTGTATTGATGCCCAGCTCGCGGGTAGTTGATCCCAGCCCTACTACCGGGGTACTTGGTGATAAGGTCTCGATTGCCGAGGCCTCTTGTGTTGCACTATCGTCTTCCTCGTCCAGAGAGTAAGAATATTCTTCGGGCGATGAAGTCGATTTTGGCAATGAACCCGCTCTTCCGGATCCGAGTAAATTCTCGCATATTTCAGAGGAAGAGATACAAGGGTGTGACCCTGTGACGATTTCGCCAATAGCAACAATTGCTGCTGCTGAAGGTACTCTCGTTGTCTCTTTTTTTTTTGACCCGGCTTCTCCTTTAGCTAGGGAAAGGCTTTGACGTTTCCTTTTAACTTTGTGCTATAGGGCTGGTCGTTGACAGTGAGGCTGCAACTTCCTCCCATATCGAGGAAATGATACAAGAGCTGGCCCAGCAGGAGGGCGTTGAGGCTCCTACTACTGAAATGCCTCAATAAAAGGCAATTATCAAAGTTGGGGAGGCCTCAACCCTACAAGATCTGCCCAGGAATTCGCCATCTTCAAGTCCTCAGCTTGGTAAGAAAATACTGATGCATTGAATATCCTCCTTTTCATTGTCGTGGTTAACGTTTTGGTGATTTGCAGAGAGTGCTGAGGGAGCTCAGGGAGAGGATCTTGCGGTTAACGTTGATCCAGAAGGCAGTACAATTCAAACCTCGACCGAGGAACCCGAAGGGGTCAGGTTTGCTGTTACTTCAGCCGCCGTGGAGGCTGCCACAACATTAACCGCCCCGGAAGTGTCGGCGACCCTCTCAGTATATGACGAGCCTGTTGTTGGCCTTACTCCTGCGCAAGATGAACCGATTCCCGTCTCTCGCCCTGTGATGGAAAGGGGGTCCGGGAGTACATCAGCAGAGTTCTCCCCAGCTGATGATATCATGGGAGAGCTAGCACGTCAAATGGTGCAGCAATTTTTTACTTCCATGCGATCTTGCATTGACCTCATCCTTTCTGGGGGCAGCTCTTTCGAGTTTGCCCGAATACTTCTCGAAAATCAGATCGAGAACATTAGTCATACTGGGGGTCCCTCACAGGCTAGGGCATGCCTGATGCTGGTGGAGCAGCTGGGAAGCGATCTGAAAGAGCTCAAGTCCCTGGAAAATGCTGACTCAATAGATGAGGCTCGGACAACCTTGAATAAGCTACTTGCCGCTCAGGAACATGAGCGAAAGGAGATGGAGAAACAAATATCTGAAGAGACCCGCCATCTCCAGCATTTCCAGGCTAACCACCAAAAGCTGATTGGCGATTCAAGGGAATCTGAAATCGTCATACAGAGCGCAGAGCAGGTTATTGCCACGGCTCGAGCTACCATAGCCAAGGCAGAAGCCTTGATTGAGGTAAATGAGCAGAAGCTTGCCGCTGCTAGGAAAAAGTTGGAGGAGCTGAAAACCGCCAAGATACAGGCTGAGGAGAACCTTTCTGCTCATTCCTCCAAACTGGAGTCTCTTCAAGCAAAGCTAGCTGCGAGAAAATTTTTGTCTGAGGAGGAGTTGCGGGTCCAGGCTCTTATGGAGGCTAAGAAAGCGCGTCAACACGAGATGTATCGTCTCCGAGAACAAATCCGTTCTTTGGCGAATCAAGATTATTAGCCTCCTTCCTTTTTTTTCTGTTTGTAAAAAAAGAACACTCTATTCGTTGAGAGCGTTTGTATTACTTTTATCATTTTTAGATCAAATAATAAAAGTCTTCAGAATTTTGCTCCATCTTCATTGTTTCACTATAGATGAATTCAATTTCCTAACCGTAATCCTTGACTGTAATCCTTGACTAATAAACTCATGCTGAACTGAGTTTTTGGGCGGAACGCGGCTCTGATTTATAGTGGAGACGCGGTCCTGGGAAACGCGACTCTGACCTGCTAATTGAGACGCCGTTCAAGCTTACGCGAAGGACGCAACTTTGGTTATGGAAGGACGCGGCTCCCTGGACACAGCCCTTAATTCTACCCGGATGCAGAATTCAGGATACAGTGAGGATGCAGTCTTATGCTCCTCAAAACTGACGCAAAGATATGAGGACGCGGCACTATCTTAGTACAAACGCGTCTCTGGGCCCTTGACACGGTGCAAACTCAAATTATATTGAGTTTATGATAGGAACACAATTGTCATCTCGCAATGTAGACGCACTCCAGGATCCCTGTGAATTACATAGGCCTTCTCTGTTGTAGACGCAGCTTTCAAATTCGAAGCGCGACCTCAGAATGGGTCCCTTTTGCTGAGGGGACGCGGCTCCGAACCACCCCGAGAGACGCGATCGCGACTCTCTTAACAAGAATAAGAAGGACGCCGCCTTCGAGTTCTCAAAGGGACGCAAGTTTCAGGACGCGGCTCTAGGGCCTGCGTTTGGTGCAATTTCCCAGGCGTTACATGCAGCTCGTCTTAAAGATCTTATTAGATCTTTAAATGTCAAATCGGCATTGACGATTGGGGACTCGCGTTATCCGATGTTTCCCGAAGCGGCAGTCCACGCGTCAGCCCTTCATTGGGCTTAGACATTAATGCCTTTAAATGCCAAGTCGGCGCTGGCGGTTGGAGGCCTGCGTCCTCGCCGCTTCCCGAAGCGACAATCCACGCGTCAGCCTTTCATTGGGCTTTGACACTCGCGCGGGAATCAAGGCCGACGATTTGAATTAGTGAGCCATTAATTATAGGCTTTATGGTTTGCCTATAAATAGGCCTCACCCCCTTTTAACAGCCCATTACTTAGACTGTTTTCCCTCGAGAGCCAGCGCTCTGAGGGATTTTCATCTTCTTCCCTCAAGGACTTTTTAATGGGATTTGCCCCCATGGATGACGATGACCCAAAGCTTTCATGCTTTACTTTAATCTCTCCAGAAGATTATCACTGTCAAGTGATTTCAAGATCAAAAAGCGTCTCCTTGAGAACCCTTTATGTCCGCGCCTTGATGCAGAAAGTTCAACCCTTAAAGGGTTATTCCGCGGGTAGGAATTCTTTGTTTGCCATGAAATTTTCAGCCCAACTGAGTTTCAGTTTCGCTGTCCCTTGAAGAGATTCATCTTCTTGACCTTCTCTTGAAGTCTGATTGGTGCGCCCATTTTTAGAAGTTGCGCCTTTGAGACTCCCTGATAAGGTGCGAGTTGATTGAGTCTGAATTCGGACTTTGCATCTGACCGCGAGCCTTACATACAGAGCTCGCGTCTGAGGCTGTTGACTTAGAAGAACTCTGGCCGAAGGGTTCAGACTTGAATGTAGCAACCCCGGTTTATCAAACAGGGATGTGCCAATTTTCGCGTCTGATTCTCTTCGCGTCTCATATTTTAGACACGGGTGCAAAACCAGACCGTGTTCAAACCTGTGTGCATTTGAAGTTCACAACTTTGATCGCGTCTGTTTCTGCTGCAACAGAATTTTAACTGACTTCGGGGATCATTCCTGCGTTTGCAGATTGCAGCAATAACCGCGTCTATCCTGTTTCAGTATTCTAAATTTCTAATTGTTTCTTCCTTCTCGCAGGTAGGCTCGATCATCCTTTCGCATGTTCACTGGGCCCCTGGGAGAATATTTCGGCCAGCGAACATGTTCGATGGTCGTCTATTGGAGAAGAAGTCATGGCTCCTGTTTTTGGGAGACGAGGATCTGATATCCGCCGAGACCTTATTGGACACGATGGACCAGTCATGCTTCTGGCCTGCAATGGTCACAGTGGGTATGGCGGTGGATATGGAGTGGGTATGGTCCTCTTGCAGGTCACTGGAAAGAGGACGTCACCTGTAAGGCCTCGAACTCTCCCTTCACCAGTCTTACCCCAGAAATGACATCGAGGACAAAGTCCATATTCATTAGATGACTTTCTGGTGGTGGAGATGTTCATCAACGAAGGATCATGGCACACGTCGATTGGTCAGGTGGAATCAGAAGGACCTGCTGCATTCCGATCTCAAGAAACACCATTGTTCTTGGTCAACGATGGGTTCTTTCGATGTTTACGTCATGCATCATGGTGTAATCAGCTTCTGATCGTCACCACAGTGTTCGGCTCTACTTTGGCGCCCTTCTAAACATCTTGTTTTTGGAGTTGTGAGCATGCTTCAAGGAGTGAGTGCAACCTTTTACTGAGAGAGAGGGACTTCTTTGTACTCCATTATTGTAACACTCAATCTTATTGTATAAGAGAGCGTTTTGTATCACTTTCATATGCCTGGATATAATTAAAAGCGACACTTTTCTTTTTGTCTCCTTCTATTATCGTGAACTTTTTTTTTGCATTGGAAGTCGGACGAATAGAAGTAAAGGGTCTTTAACTTACTAAAAATATGATAATAATCTTAACAAGTCAAAGTCTGTAGAAAAATCCTGTATCAGGAAATTCAACAGTATTGTCAGAGGTGTAATATTAACTTGACAAGAAATTTTGTGGAACTGCCAATCTATGAAAGAGAGTGACAGGTTGAATTTGTACCCTCAGGGAGGATGAACTTTTATCAGAGGTTGTGATTAACTTGATTAAGATCAGTTGGGGGATTTAATGAAAACACTGTTAACGGTGTAATGTTAACCTAACAATGTTTTTAGGTAGGCTTGTTATTCTGTTGACGAGAATAACAAGTGAGACTAGATTCGCGTGGATCTAGGAAAATTTTTACCGTTAGAGGTGTGATATTAACTTAACGGGTTGAATTAAATTTTGTCAGAAGTGTGATGTTAACTTGACAAGGGTGTGAGTCAGAGGTGTGATATTGAACTTGGCTCAAAAGTATTTCAGCTTTATTTGGGAAATCTGAAAGTATCACTGTCATAGGTGTATGATGGGGACATCTAGTAGTACTTGTTTGATTTAGTTGTTGGCTTATCTTATCTTATTGTAGTTTGTTTTAGTTGGTTGTTATTGTTGGTTAGTTTTATCCCATATCGATTGTGATGGGATCTTTCCGTTGATGTAGGCCTATTTAAGGCCAAGACTAGTATTGTTATTTTCAGTTAATGATTGATAATGAAAATTGCTGTTTGAGCATTTTGAGTAGCCGGTGTGCTTCGGGTGAGAAACCCTAGGGAGAGATTCCCAAACCCTATCTTGAGAGAGAAACCCTAGGTTGAGATTTCCTAGAGTTCGTCCCCCATCATTTTGGTATCAGAGCTAAATCCTAATCTTTTTCACTTCTTTTACAAAACCCTAGCTTCCACAAAAAAAAAATCTTTTTTTTTCCTCCACCAAAACTTCCACAAATTCCCAAAACCCTAGATCTGAAAAAAAAAAAAGAGAGAGAAAACTTTTGAGATTACTGTTCCGTGAACAGTAATCATCCGTTACTGTTCACGTGAACAGTAACCCGATACTGTTCACGTGAACAGTAAATCTGAACAGTACAGATACTGTTCATGTGAACAGTAAACCCTATTCACATGAACAGTAACCCACAGTTCCTATTAATTTCCCCCCAACAAAAAAACCCAAAGCTCGCCCGTTCGGAGTCCGTTTTGAGATCTGTTTGAAGCATTGGGTTCGTGACAGAGCCCCGGAGCTACTAGATAGATTTTCGCAGCATTCAAGCAGCAGAGACGACCTCCACAATCCCTATTTGGTGCTGCTATAAGTCCTGCAACAGTTCGATTTGGGTCCAGTTCGAGCCTTTGAGATTCTTGGGTAATTTTTGAGCTTATGCATTGAAATTTTCCTTATGGGATTTTATTTTTGTGGTCAATATATTCATACTAATGGTGATCCAAAGGAAGTTGAATGGAAAATGTATGCGGCTGTCCCGACTTTTCGTGGTTTTTATGACCGTTACGGTTATGAAGACTGGGAGAGCAATCTTGAAACTTTCTTCAATTATTTTTCTCTGACATCTGAGCAAAAGTGTCTCTATGCCCGAATGAAGTTGGTGGGAGAGCCATATTATTGGGTAGAGAACAATCATAAGTTATGTCGATACTGGTTTCTCTTGCAAGACTTTCTTCGCGCTCGTTATGCTCCACCCATTTATTCATCTGAGTCAGATTATAAAGAGCCCAATGTTGAGCCAGAGACTGAGAGCCGATCAATCACAGATCTCTACACTAAGTTTCGAGTGGCCCTACAAAAACGTGTAGCAAGCCAGGCTGCAAAGAGGGACACAGATCCAGAGCCTTCAGCCCTTGTCGAGCCTGACGTTCTCGAGGAGCCAGGGTCAGAAGTTGTTGCTGAGTTGGAGCACGAGCCAGAACAAGATAATGCAGTTAAGCTAGAGCCAGAGCCAGTAGTTGTTGATGAGCCTGAACCAGAGCCAAAGATAGAAGAGCCTCTTGTAAAGAACTCAGTAGATCTAACAGCAGAACTTGCCATGGAGCTAATGACATCCACACCAGCTATGAGGGTTCCAGTGTCCCAAAGATCGCCGGACTTGTATGATCCTTTGCAGATCTTCCTACAGGAGACAGAGTTACAGGAGGTCAGACTATTCATAGTGCGAAGTATAGTTGATTCAGTTCTCATCCTGGAGGATGTGCCTCTTTCTGTTACATGCGCATTGCTTGAGTTGTCATCTTTTATAGCATATCAGTCACAGAAGCCAGTCCCACCTACACCGCCTTGGTTCAGCCTTGATGCACATCTGTTGGGTCCACGGCCACCACCATGGCCCGATTGAGAATTGAGATCTACACTCGACAGGGTCGAGTTTTCCCCAACCCCGAGGGAATGATGGGGACATCTAGTAGTACTTGTTTGATTTAGTTGTTGGCTTATCTTATCTTATTGTAGTTTGTTTTAGTTGGTTGTTATTGTTGGTTAGTTTTATCCCATATCGGTTGTGATGGGATCTTTCCGTTGATGTAGGCCTATTTAAGGCCAAGACTAGTATTGTTATTTTCAGTCAATGATTGATAATGAAAATTGCTGTTTGAGCATTTTGAGTAGCCGGTGTGCTTCGGGTGAGAAACCCTAGGGAGAGATTCCCAAACCCTATCTTGGGAGAGAAACCCTAGGTTGAGATTTCCTAGAGTTCGTCCCCCATCAGTGTAATGTTTAACTTGGCAGCGAGGGTAATGTTAGAGGTGTAATTTTAAACTTGGCATTGGTCATCTCGACTTTGACAAGGAAGTCCGAGGAAAAGTCATGGCCTTAAGTGTATTGTTAAACTTAGCAATGACTTGGACGCTAGAGGTGTGGTGTTAAACTTAGCATCGTTCATTTCAGCTTCGATATGGAAGTCTGAAGGAAAATGACTGTCAGAGGTATAATATTGAACTTGGCAGCAACTTGATTACTGTTAGAAGTGTAATGTTGAACTTAAACAGTAATTTATCAGAGGTGTGGTATTGAACTTGACAGAAATTGATTTGCGATATGAGCAATTTGAGGGCCTGCCATTCTATTGATGAGAATTGACAAGTGAAGTTTGAAGTGCCAGAGGTATAGTGTTAACCTGGAAAACTTGAAGGCTTGCTACTCCATATAGGGTTGACAAGTAAAGTTTGTACTCGATAGGGAGTATTGAAAATTTTCATTACCAGAGGTATAATGTTAACGTAGTAATGATTGTATTTTGTAAACCTACCATTCTGTGTATGAGAATTGGTAAGGGATTTTGGAGGAGAGGGTGAAACTACATCCACTTAGGATTTTTAGCAAACCCTCAGCTATCAACGGATTTGAGGTGCCTTTACCAACTACCGTTTGAGTTGGCTAGCCATGCTATTCCCCTCAGCATGATGAGTTGTCGAAGACTTATGTTGGTCTTAGAAGCCAACATTTTCCTCTGTCCTTAGCCGTCGGAGGCGTCGGACGTTAATGAAGATAGGAACATTAGAATCCAAGTTTCGTTTTTGTTTCTTTATCAATTTTTACATCATGCATCATGGTACAATCAATGCCCAATTAGCTTCTAGTCTAACGAAGGAAAGAAACTTTTCTTAGATTTTGAGCTTTGATCAGAGGTGTACTTTTAACTTGATCAGAGGAGCAGTACTATTAAGGATAGTACTTCTTCAGGAACCTGCCATCGATCGGCATCATGAGTGTATCGCCATTTGCAGTTATGAGGCGATATGATCCATTTGAGTAGACTGACTCTACTACAAATGGTCCCTCCCATTTGGGCTGGAATTTTCCTTTTGTCTTATGTGTCATCACCATAGGTCTTCTGACGGCTAAGACAAGGTCACCTTTCTTGAAAGTTCGCATTTTAACTTTCTTGTTGAAGGCTCTAGCAATCCGAGCTTGGTAGAGCTCGATTTGTTGTTGGGCCTGCAGACGTTTATCATCTAAGGCCTCCAATTCTTGGAGTCGCTGTCGATGCTTCTCCTCATTTGTCATCTCTGCTGTCAAGGCGACGCGTAGAGATAGAATTTAGATTTCCAGTGGAAGCACGGCTTCACACCGATATTCCAAAGAAAATGGCGTAGCTTTAGTTGGGGTTCGCACAGTTGTGCGATAGGCCCATAAGCATTCACCTAGCTTGTCGTCCCAGTCACGCTGACTTTTCGAGACGAATTTCTTGAGAAGCTTGCCGATGGTTTTGTTGAAAGCTTCTGCGAGACCATTAGCGGCGGGGTAGTATGCCGTTGAGGACACACTCTCGATTCTGTAGTTAGTGCAGAACCTCTGGAAAGCTTGACTGATGAACTGGGGCCCATTGTCATGGACGATTCGCCGAGGTACCCCAAAACGGTAAATGACGTGATGTTTGACGAATTTGATCACATCAAATGACTTTACCTCCTTCAAAGGAATGGCCTCAGCCCATTTGGAGAAGTAATCGGTTATGGCTAAGATAAACCGATGTCCTTTTGATGATGGTGGGCTGATAGGGCCGACTACATCCATCCCCCACATCTCAAACGGCCAGGTAGAGGTTGTAGAGTGAAGGTACCCTGGTGCTTGATGGATGAAATCACCATGCACTTGACAGGCGTGACATCTTTTGGCATAAGCGATGGCGTCAGCGATCATCTTAGGCCAATAATATCCCAACCTTTGGAGTCGATATGTAAGTTTTGGATCAGATTGATGGGCTCCACACATGCCATCATGGGCTTCTTTCAATACCTCCTGTGCCTCTTTTTGTGAAAGGCAGCGAAGCAAGATCCCGTCATGCGATCGACGATACAATGTTCGTGTGATCGCATTATAGTAGAATTTGGGAGCTTTCCTTCTATGGCAGCCGCTTCTTTGGTGTCTTCAGGCAGGATGCCGTATAGGACATAATCAATGTAAGGGAACCGCCAGTCTGTAGACTCTAGACCGGTTGACGACTCAAGCACTTCCTTGTCTTGACGATCTCCTGTTGGCTCCGGGTAGTCCTCAGGGGCAATTCTCGGGCAATACAGATCGTGACTGTGGACAAATATTTTCTCTACTGCTCCAGCCGAAAGGGCTAAGGAGGCAGCGAGGGACGCTAGTGCATCTGCATGGGCATTTTGCTTGCGTGGTACATGGTCGATGTAAAAGTTGGTGAACCTCTTGGCCATGTAGACAGTTGCGTTGTAATAGGGTACTAGATCTTCATGTCTGACTTCGTACTCCCGGCGAACTTTGCTGACGATGAGCTTAGAGTCACCATATGCCTCGAGATTTTTAACGCCAACCTCATCGGCGAGTTGCATCCCAATCAAGAGGGCATTGTACTCCGCTACATTGTTAGAACAAGGCTCGGTTAATGAGACAGCTCGAGGAATCACATAATTATGTGGGGAGACGAGTACTACTCCTACTCCTGCCACTATATGTCCTTTTGGGTTTGTTCTCGATGCACCGTCAAAGAAAAGTTGCCACACTTGCCTTTCGAAGGATGTCTGAGTCTGGCAGGCTTCAGCGACCTCGTCTGGGAGATCCTCGTAAAATTTGGCTGCCCTCGCATCTGGATGCTCAGCTAGGAAATCCGCCACCGCTTGTCCTTTCACGGCTTTTTGTGGTAAAAAGTGCATTTCATATTGGGATAGCAATATGGCTCATTTTGCCAGTCGGCCATTTAACGTTGAAGGCTTTGTCATAAGTAACCTCAGGGGGTTGACTTTTGATATGACGTTTATTGTCTGGCCTACCAAATAGTGTCGCATTTTCTGAACAGCGAACACCAACGCCAAACATTCCTTCTCGATCGGGTTGTATCGATGTTCGGGCCCGATCATTGTTCTACTCAAATAGTAGATCGCTTGCTCTCGTCCTTGATCATCGTTCTGGGCTAATAAAGCTCCTAAAGAATGATCCATCGCTCGGACGTATATCAGGAAAGGTTTTCCGGACACTGGAGCTGCAAGGACTGGTGGTTGTGTGAGGTACTGCTTAATTTCCTCAAATGCTTGCTGGCAAGCGTTGTCCCAAATGAACGAAACACCCTTCTTCATTAATTTGGTAAAGGGTTGGCATCTTCCGGAGAGATTTGAGATAAATCTTCGGATGTACGCCAATCGTCCTTGCAATCCCCTGAGCTCCTTGAGGTTCCTCGGAGGTTGCATCTCCTGAATGACGCGAACCTTTTCCGGGTCCAAATGAATTCCTATAGAAGTTACCAAAAACTCTAGGAATTTGCCGCTGGCCACCCCTAGGAAGGATTTGGTGTGGTTCATCTTCAACTGATGGGCCCGCATGATGTCGAAGACAACCTTCAGATAAGTTATATGATCACCTTTAGCGCGACTTTTTACTGCGATGTCGTCCACATAGCATTCCACCGTTTTGCGCATGTGTTCGTGAAAAATGGCATTCATGGCCCTTTGATATGTCGCCCCTGCATTCTTTAGTCCCAAGGGCATGACGGTGTAGCAGTATACCCCCAGTGGCGTCCTGAAAGAGGTATGTTTTTCGTCATCAGGATACATTTTGATTTAATTATATCCTGAAAATCCATCCATGAAGGACATTAGCTCGAATCCACACGTATTGTCGATCATGACATCTGTGATTGGCAGTGGGAATTCGTCCTTAGGACAGGCCTCGTTTAGATCACGAAAATCAATGCAGATCCGGATCTTTCCGTTCTTTTTAGCAACGGGGACGATGTTGGCTACCCAATCAGGATGTTGTTCTTCCTTAATGAAGCCAGAGTCTATAAGTTTGCTGACTTCTGATTGAATTGCCTCCATTACTTCTTGACGGAATCGTCGCTGTTGTTGTTTAACAGGCTTTACGTCCGCATTAATGTTGAGGCGATGCATGGCCACTCGAGGATCCAGTCCAGGCATGTCCTCGTAATTCCAGGCGAAGACGTCTATATATTCTTGCACAAGAGATAGTAGACCTTTTTTCTCTGAAGGTGACAGACCTTCGCTTATAAAGATGGGCTTAGGATTAGCCTCATCTCCTAGATTGATCTGAACAACCTTATCTTCTGTGGGTGGCTCGCGCTGTTCAAAGCGGGTATCCCAAAGATTGTTTAAGTGTTGGATCCAAGGATCTGTATCGGATTGGATCATTTCTTCATTTCTGTCTTCCAGATGGCATGTTGAAACCATATTCACTGAGAGATCTCCGAAGATGTTGCCGACACTATCTGACTCCCACGAGGACGTGCCCGATGAGCAATCATGGCCCAATGACTCTCAAGAGTCAGAGGCTGATGGGATCAGAGTTGATACATAGCCCAACCCCCTGCGAGTCCGATGATAATAATCAGGAGTTTTCCCTTTCGGCACAAAAGATTGAGTAGCGTTCTCCTTCCTTTGTCGAAATTCAATCTTGGTCCGTTTGTTAGATCATACCCCATGCTTCCCATCATTCTGAGTACCTTTGGCTCATAATGACCGAACTGAGGGGGTTCCTCTTCGCCTTCTGATTCTTCACGGGACATCGGTTCGGACGTAATTCGCCCAGAAAGAATTGGTTTTTGGCCTTTCCGTCTCGCTGGAACCATGAATATGGATTCTTGCGCATTACCAGCATCTTGGTATGTTTCGAAGGACGATTTCACTGGTAAGTGCAATGATGTCAAAGCATCCATTGCCGACCAGAGATCATCATCCACTTCGGTACTAGTGTCTGACGGTACTGAATCAGAAGCAAATACAGAGAAATACGCCAAATCTAATTCTTCATTAATATACCATCCGCCTACATCATCGGCGGTGTTATCAACATCGAGCTTATTAATGCTCGTTACAAGTGGATCTAGTTCCCACATGCACTCTTCTTTTTCCGGCTCGGTGTCGGCTTCATTACCAGAGTTGCCACCATTTTGTCTCTCCACGGGCTGCTTTGTGGAGGGCTTGGCTGATTCCATAGCGGGTTTTGGAGGAGTTGCCACCATTTCGTCATACTTTTTCAAATATGACTGACCCGAACGGGTTTCCGCCACAAGTTGGTTGGGTTCTGTGGCCAGAGCTAACGTTTCCTCTTCTGAATCAGTCAGCGAGGGAACATCAGTCTCCGCTTCCCAAGAAGAGGCACATACCACATTACAGGATGAAGCTTTAGCTTTGCCTTTGGACTTCCTGCTGGTTACAGTGGTCTATTGCTGGCCATCCACAAGGTCGGGATGAACCCACATGACTTCTCCCCAAGGTGTGGAAACAGGTACCATGCCCTTCTCTTGCTGCTGGTGAGGGTCTGTGTTGACCATTCTCAGCTCTCCTTTTAGGACAGGGACTACTCCAGAGGGTGTTGGAGGTGTCTTCCAAACTGGAGAAATGACGTCATATTGGCCGTCACCTTCTTCTGCTCTGGACGGAGTTTTAATACCTCCGCGTCAATCAGAACCTGAAGGATGTCCTTGAAGACGTAACAACTCTTGGTGGGGTGTCCCAGCATCCTGTGATACAAGCAGTAGTTGGGATTATCGATTTTGCCGACTTCTTCAGGGCGCTTAGCTTCAGGAAGCTTCAGTCTGTTGCTCTTGTTGAGTAACTTGAAGAGCGAGTCGACATGTTCGTCCTTGAAGGAATACTGCTTGCTGGCGCGTGGTTGGCTTGAAGAGCCACTTCCCTTGACCGGTTGAGGTTTGACGGGAGATTTGGTCTCTGTCGCCAAGTTATCCTTCCTTTTCGCTTGGAGGGATGTGTCTGGCGCACGCCTTGTTGACCTCTCAGGTCTGGGTTTGTTTTCTTCTGCCCTAACTCGGGCGACAATTTCTTCAGCCTGTTCACCTTGTTGGATCAACTGCTTCCAGGTGCGGCTTTTGGCAACTCCTATTTGGGCGAGGAGCGAGGTTTGTAGATTATGGCGGCATGTTTCCACCAGGGTGACCTGGGTCATACCGCTTGGACATCGGAGTGCTACATTCCAAAATCTTTCTACGAAAGACTTGACGGACTCTCTTTCGCTGTTTGGTGGCCAAAAGAGTAGGCATGGTGACCTCCGAGTCATCTTCAAAGAAGCGCGTTAGGAAGAGCTTCTCCAAATCGCCCCAATTCTTAATGGAGCCTTCTGGGAGCTTCATGAACCATTCAAAGGCGAGCCCTTTTAAAGGCATGAACAAACGTGCCAGGATGGCATCGTTATCTACCACATTCCCTGTTTGAGATTTAAAGTAGTAGATATGTTGGTTCGGTGAACCTTTCCCATCGAATGCTTGGAGGGTCGGAGCCTTGAACTTGGGAGGGTATGGAACAAGGTCCCACTCGGTCGGATATGGTCGGACCACCCTTGCTTCTTGCAAGCCTTTTCGGTTGGTAAGGGCCTCCAGACGTTGCTCCAATTGATTCATTCTTCTAGAATGAACCTTTTCCTGGTCTCGGTCATCTTTTCCTTGCGACGAGAATTTGGACGAACCAGAAGTAGGGTGCTCTATCTCCTCTATATGTACAGAAGATGAGCTTTCTCCCTCTTTTCGTTTGCCCTTAGACTTTTTAGAGGAGGCTTTGTCAGCTGACTTCCTTTTGTCCTCAAGCAACTGTGCGAGCATCTGCTGAGCACGAATCATCTCGAACTGTTCCTTCTGGACTTGGGCTTGCTGCTCCAAGCGCCTGGCGGTCTCCTCAGGAGTGCTGGTCATGTATATAAAAGCCTCTTTCTCTATAGAAGAGTTTGAAACCTGTGACTCTGCAATAGCGGAATGCGAGTCATTCACCTCAATGCCCCGGGCTAGAGCATTGTAGTCAATCGGGGGATTGCCCCGGTCCGGGTGCGAGTATTTCGGTAAACTCCTTCCGGTTCAGTGTCATACTCATCGGAGCTGACCGCAGGTTGCTTTCCCCTACTCCTGCTTGCCATGTTTGCAGTGAGCTCAGGATATTCAGTGTCAGAGAAAATCCTTCTCCTGTGGGAACAATTTCTTTTGGCTGATCGGGGAATCAGGGTCAGCTGTCTAGCTAGAGACTGCTGGTTTGCACCTGAATTGCAACGGCATTCAAAGAGCATTGTGATAAGCCGTTCGCAACAACATGACGAAGTGATTCGATTAGCACTTCAATTCTTTGTCAAATAATCCCTTAGATCCGTGGGAGGAGGATCAAAAAGATTAGCCTCGCAATACTGAGGGCGGGAGGCATCCTTGCTTCGCACAACTGGGACGCAGGGTTCAGAGACGCGGGGCGCCTGAACGCAGCTCTTGCGTCGCGGCTTCGGAGCGTGAGCTTGGCGTCCTTGTTGATAAGAGACGCAGCTCTCGCGCTGCTGATTACTGCGTCTGGGTAGAGACGCTTGAGAAATACAGGGCTGTCGGGCCCCGTGCCTAGAGGCGCGTGCCTCTTGTACTTGACAAGGTGCGCGAGCTTTGCATTGGCGTTTGGAGAGTGGGGCTTCAGAAGAGCCAGTCTGGTGAACCTCGT
The DNA here is from genome assembly GCA_038442645.1 of Agave tequilana. Lineage (NCBI taxonomy): Eukaryota > Viridiplantae > Streptophyta > Magnoliopsida > Asparagales > Asparagaceae > Agave > Agave tequilana. The sequence continues at coordinate 22,491 of JAVJIF010003426.1, read as the reverse complement.
GTTTGGGCTGCCAAACGCGGACTTCACGTGTCAGGTGTGGTACGCTGGTCTGAGCCTCGCGTCCTACTTCCGTTGGGCAATCGGTCGTTCCAACTTGTAGTTGACGCGCACGCCTTCTCTGCCGCCGTTCAGCGTTCCGATTCCGTCGTGGGGGTGGAAGGGAACCCCCGACGACCTGGTACTGAGGAAGAGGATGGACTGGCTGAACACCAGAAAGGTTGACCACGCGGGTCTCCTGAGAGACGTTGGCGCGGGTGTTACGCCTGGCGCGATTGACCACAACATCCTTCGGAGCTGCCACGTCTGAGAGAATCTCAGGGCGGACTTCGGGGCATTTCCCCGTAGAGACCCTGCGGTAGGCACGGGCCTTTGGGCTCTTGGAGCCGGAAGAAAGGAACTATTCATATTTTGCTTGGTCAAATTCCACGACAAGTGATTCGACCGTTTTCCCCATGTAAATGACGTCACCTTGCACCACCACTTGCTCGTCAGTGGAGAAGGTAGTCCCCAGCGGAGTCGCAATTTCTTGTTTGGTGGGAGAAAAATTCGCGTAAAATTTCCTTGAATCAATTGAAAGTTTACAACGGACTTATACTCCGGTTACAAGGGAGGGAAGATATTAAGTGTTGAATCTTCCCTTTGTTTAATGCTGGGTTCTTCAGGTGGCGGTGAAAAGTGAGTCTTGTTTTCCGTTAACCGGGTGAACGTCAGGAACCTTTGGGGATCTTCTCTTCAGTTGGCGGACGGAGTAACACAGCTCTGTCGACCAGAAATCTCAAAGAGATTATAGGCAAAGATTAACTTGTACGCAGCAAGTTACTTGAAGAGTTGAACTCTATTTCCTTCTCTGTGTAAGCTCTTAAGTCAAGTTCTTCTCCCCGAATTCTCTGATCTAATCGACCGACCCCTTCTCCATAGCAACGGGGCTATTTATAGAGGTTTCAGGGGCAAACGTGCCCCCTAAAAACACTCCATAATGGGGGTTAACTTACCCGTTATGTGGACAGTGATTGACCCCATAACAAGGGCAGTTATAACTGAGACGAGGGTTTCGACCCTCGCGCCTTGGTGCTGCAGTGCTGCTGAGACGCGGGTTTCGATCCTCGCGTCTTGGCGCTGCTTTGATGGCTATGATTAGCCCTGCGTCTGGAGTTTGAGACTCTGCTTTTGACGACTTGTCTTTAATGAGTTTTAGACAGCCTACAGTGCTAAGCTTCAAGACAAAACTAGCCAATTAGCTCATTGTAGAGATAGCCCCTTGGGCTTATGTGACGCTAAGTGTTGAGCTGACTTAGCCTCATTGGCCTGCCTAGGCCTCTTTAAAAGCAATACTCGGATTATTGTCTGCTTTGCTGGATATGTGGGGGGCCCAAGTTACTCTTTTGTCCCTCAGGGATGGGCAGAAATTGATCGTTACCTTGTCTGCGACTTGTCTTTTGGAAATATTGACAAGTTAGACATTATTCAGACCGATTAAAATACTGTGTGGAAGTTTGTCTTTTTGAAATGTTAATAAATCCCCCTTTAAAGTTTTCGCAAATTCGAAATGGACTTATAAAAGAAATTCCCCTCAGGTGAATTCACAAGAAAGTTTATCAAACTCCTACACTTCTTATCTGTCCATCCATCTGACATCATTGTGCATCCATATTACTTCCAAGCCGCTATTTGCGTCGCTTTGATCTTATCTATATCCTCTACCTCAGCCTTAAGTACCTGTGTACTTGTCTCATAAGGGGATAGTTGCTTCAAACATATCCCAAATGATCTGACCTCTTCTATCATCTCCTTCCAATAAAGAGTTTGAATGATATTAAATGGAAGCCCAAGTGCCTAGATGCATCTCCCAATTTTTCTTACACATATCTCTCTTGCCTCCTTATAAGAGTTCTCAAGTGTCGATTGGCGGGCTTCAAGATTGATAAATTTATTCATAGGCCCAGGAGTTCGGGGTTAAGAGTTGCTTCCTGCAACGCTTTGCAATTCTTGGCTTACCACGTCTTCATGTGATTCTCCCATCCTCCCAATTTCACAGATTATTGACTCCTTTTTCACCTCCGTGACTATGTCTTTACAAGCTTGCATCACATTGGACGAAACTTGCTCACAAATTTAACGCTTTTTTTAGTATCAGCCAAGTGATGTTTAAGCCTAGTGATTCCAGTAGTTATTTTATGGTTGCAAAATTTGCAATAAAATAAATTCGGAGGATCACCGGCTATATGATCCGCAAATTCATGTGTGGGATCCAAACTTTTAGCCATGTTATTCAATCTACACAAATAAGCATGAATTATAACAATTAACAACTAACAAGCATGATAATTGAAATTGAATTATAACAATTAACAACTAACAAGCATGATAATTGAAATTGAATTATAACAATTAACAACTAATAAGCATGCTTATTTAGAAAAAAAAATATATAACAAGCATGATAATTCTCTGCATTGAATTTAAAAGCAAGATAATTAAATTGTATTATCTCCCCCATCACTCAAGTATCTCTGCTCTCTCCCCTTTAAACCCCTCCCCCCCATCTCTCTCACCTCTATCCCCCTCCCGATCTCTCTCTCTCTCTCTCTCTCTCTCTCTCTCTCTCTCAGCTCTCCCCTTCCCCCCATCTCTCCTTGTCTCTCTGTGCTTCTGGATCTGGTAAAAGTAAATCAAAATCATAACACAACTTGCCAACTTCCGCCCGTTTCCCATAAGGATGCAGAGAAATGTAACATTTTGGCTAGTATTTTAAGATCGGCTCAAAGTTTGACAGCTAATGGGGGAAATTATTGTACATCTCAAGTAGAATCATCACGGAGAAAGGGTATCACCTTAACCAGAAGCCAAAGGAGAGACTAAACCTAACATCGATCACTTCTGGAATCTACTTGAGAAATGTATTGTAATGAGGCAGCCAAAAATCTTAACTATTATTGAAATCAACTCCACTTGGTAAAAAACTTGTGGCATCAATGCCACACCCACTGCAAAATGCACTAAGTATCAACAAGCCAATGCAATTTGCACAATACTATCAGTTTTTATTCTCATGGTCCATGGGCAACAAAATGGTCCAAGCCAAAGAGAGCTAAAGTATAATCATCTTCAAGCATGGTGAATCTTCTTCTTTGTGGGAGGCTATAAAAACCACCTATGGTCTTTTTAAGGGCATACTTTCTCATTTATGTGGGTAGGTCAAATTTGCACCAAACATAGTGGAAAGTTTGGGATTCTTTCTCATTGAAATTTGATATAAATATAACCCACTAAATAGACAAGAAGTGAATATGAATCTTTTCTCCCTGATTATTTTCTGAAACTGAAGCGAGAAAATGCATCTTTTAGGATTTGCAAAGGACCATGTGTGTGTCCTGAGAAATATAAAGGAGAGGCATGACATATAAGGGAGAGGCATAACATCTTTATATAATTTGATAATTTTCTGAAATCTGGATGAGAAGTGGAGGGCAAGTATTTGCAATGAGTCGGGTTTATGTGAGATCCAGGGAAATTTAAGGTAGACAGACGATGCGTGAATTGAATCACATTTACGTGGAGAAATGTCAAGATCAGTCAAATTTGCACCAAACCAAGTGGAAAGTTTGGAATTCTTTTTCTCATTAAAATTTGACATAGATATAACCCACTAAATAGACAAGAAGTGAATAAGAATCTTTTCTCTCAGATTTTCTGAAACTGAAGTGATAAAATGTAAGTTTTAGGATTTGCAAAGGACCATGCGTGTGTCCTGAGAAATATAAAGGAGAGGCATGACATGTAAAGGAGATACATGACAAGTAAATAGATTCTTTATCTAATCTGATAATTTTCTAAAATCTGGGTGAGAAGTGTAGGGCAAGGATTTGCAATGAGCCAGGTTTATGTGAGATCCAGGGAAATTTAAGGTAGACAGACGATAAGTAAATTGAATCTTTGTTTTTCTAACTATTTTATGAAATTTAAGTGAGAAATTTAGGTAGGGATTTGAAATGGGTCGTTCACATGAGATCAAGAAGTAACTTGATAAATCAGTATAATGCCTTGTATATGTTTCCAAGTCTAATAGTTTGCTTGGTATGAAAAGTGCACTAGTTGCTTGAAAATGTCTGGTGCTTCTACTTTGCTTTTAACTTCTCAGCTCTCTCCCCTAAATAATGGAGATACTTGCTCTCATTGTGTGTTGAGTGCTTCTACTTTGCTTGAAATGTCTAATTATCCTTTCACATGCAATGCCTTCCAGAGATAATAGACTCTTAAAACTTATCACTTAACAACAGTCCTCATATATCTTATTCTCATTTTCTTTAATTATCCATCTCTTTACCTTAATAGGAGACTATCTAGTTGCCTAAATAAGCCAAAAAAAACTATAAATTTGCAACAGATTGGCTGAATTTGAGAGACTATGGCCTATTTGGTGTGAAAGTTATTCTGCAGATGGCTGATGATTGCTTTTACAAGGTATGCACATGTACCTGGTATGGCTAGCTACAAAAATTTTCTTTAGCCATCTCAGGACCGTGTGTGTCCTGAGAAATATAAAGGAGAGGCATGACATATAAGGAAGAGGCATGACATCTTTATCTAATCTGGATCAGATCCGGATGAGAAGTGGAGGGCAAGGATTTGCAATGAGTCAGAGATCCAGGGAAATTTAAGGTAGACAGACGATGAGTGAATTGAATCTCATTTATGTGGAGAAATGTCAAGGTAGGTCAAATTTGCACCAAACCTAGTGGAAAGTTTGGAATTCTTTTCCTCATTAAAATTTGACATAAATATAAACCACAAAATAGACAACAAGTGAATAAGAATCTTTATTCTCTGATTATTTTTTGAAACTGAAGTAAGAAAATGTAAGTTTTAGGATTTGCAAAGGACCATGTGGGTGTCATGAGAATTGTAAAGGAGAGGCATGACATGTAAAGGAGACACATGACAAGTAAATGGATTATTTATCTAATCTGATAATTTTCTGAAATCTGGGTGAGAAGTGTAGGGCAAGGATCTGCAATGAGCTAGGTTTATGTGAGATCCAAGGAAATTTAAGGTAGACAGACGATAAGTGAATTGAATCTTTTTTCTAACTATTTTCTGAAATCGAAGTGAGAAATTTTGGTAGGGATTTGAAATGGGTTCTTCACATGAGATCAAGAAGCAACTTGATAAATCAGCATAATGCCTTGTCTATGTTTCCAAGTCTAATAGTCTGCTTGCTATGAAAAGTGCACTAGTTGCTTAAAAGTGTCTGGTGCTTCTACTTTGCTTGAAACTTCTCAGCTCTCTCCCTTAACTAATGGAGATACTTGCTTTCATTGTGTGTTGAGTGCTTCTACTTTGCTTGAAATGTCTAATTATCCTTTTACACATGCAATGCCGTCCAGAGATAATAGACTCTTAAAACTTCCCAATTAACAACAGTCCTCAAATCTCCTATTCTCATTTTCTTTAATTATCCATCTCTTTACCTTAATAGAAGGCTATCTAGTTGACTAAATTACCCAAAAAATGTTACAATTTTCTTTTGACCTTAAAATTGCAGGCACTTGATAAAGACTAAAAATCTGCACCATGGTGGCTGAATTTGAGAAACTATGGCCTATTTGGTGTGAAAGTTATTCTGCAGATGGTTGATGATTGCTTTTACAAGTTATGTACATGTACCTGGTATGGCTAACTACAAAAATTTTCTCCAGCCGTCTACACAACACCATGTTTTTGCTTGTTATAAGTTACTTCTCAGGATTTGAACCCAATGGATATCATAGAAAGTCAGATTAGTTGGTTTAGTTGCACAAACTACTAGGAAGTAATGTTATGAGTGTCAATAGTTGATATGAACATAATATCCATTTGATCTGAAGGGAAGGCAAATTAATAGGCAATGATATTAGCTTAATATTACTGCAGATGTGCATACTGCTAAAACATCATATACCAAATAAGATATCAAAATGAAACAAAGGATCTAACATAAGGATCATTTAAAATAGAAAGTTCAACATTTTTGTGATCTAAGTAGAGTTATTCACTTCCAAGCATCATTATGCTTATTATGGAATAAAATAATTACAGTTCCATTATGAATACACACATGTAAGATAACAAAGAACTCCAACTCTTTCACATCCTCTAGAATATAAATACCATGACAAAAAAGATGGTATGGACAGTAATAACAACATAATGATGAAGATAGGAGAGTTCAATTCTAAATAATTTCATAAAGGTAACCAATATATTGTTGACATATAGTATCCTTTTTTACAAGGCATTAATATGTATAGTAATAACAAAGTACATTACCACTATGGACATCAGAAATATGACTAAGCAATCAATGTGTAGCTATCAAACACCTAATAGGGATCTATGGATGTACTCGGGATCTATGGATGTACTCCCTTTTGCCAATCTCCCCTCTACCATTATTATCAAGCACCATCATTTAATAGTGGATCCTACTACTGGCATATATTCACATGTTATTAAATTACAGATTATAACACGTAAAATCACAGAAAAACGTATAAACAGATTTCAACATGTAACAAAATGCGGTTGATTTCTTTCTTCTAATAAAATGGGAATACAAAAATAGCGTTAAAATCAAAACCCTAAATATTATCTGTACGGATGTTAAAGTGATAAAATAACGTCATGTTTATTATTAATTATTGACAAAATTTGAATCAAGAAGGATAACATTAACATAACAATATTTTATCTTTTGCAGACACCTCTGTCTCTGGGTTTGGCACAAAAGAAGACAATACCTGGATCAGATTCAGGATCCCAAAGCATTTGGGTGAAAGTTAAACCAATTAAAGAAATAAAAAAGAATTTTATTCCCTCCCTGAGAATCAAGAACGCAAAAAATTGTGATGGAGGTCATGAAGACGAATCCAATGTGAAAAGTAATGATCAAAACATTAGCTATTATTTATTTAAACCATGATTATGCCTTCTCGTTTAGAATGACTTCAAATAATTTTATGAACTTATCTATAAAATTCATGCAATGAAAAATACATCACAAATGTGTGTAGTGTATTCAGCAAGAAGAACAAACCATTGTACAACACTAAAATGCACAAGTGAATTTTCAGATTCAGCTCTACTAGGTTCCAAAAAATTAATCAAAATCAAGTGCTACTTTCATGAATGAAGATATGCAAGACATTGTCATGGAAGAAGGAAGAGAGGTCATAGTCCTTAAAAAGAAATTAAAGAAAATATGTTCAGAGTGTCATAGTAGCAAAAGGTCCAGCAGCAAAACTGTGTGACATAAAAAATAAGAGGTGAATAAACAATCCAGTCCTAAAATGGCTAAGTACATATCCTAATCATGTAAATAGTTAGAGATTTGGTTAAGAATATAAAATCATAATTAGAAATATCCTAATCAATAGATTGAAACACATGCAGTAGATTCAATGTAAGATACAAGAAATGACTGATCATTGACATTCAGAACAACTTGGTAGTTGGTATTCTCTAGAGCATCCAACCAAACCCCACCACACAACAAAGGACTGAAGGACTGATTCTCTGTAAACACCCCATCACACCCTCACCAAGCTAGGCATGCACGCAGACTATACACTCATCGATTTCCATGAAGGGCCTGTTTGGTTAAGGGTGGAAGTGAGGAAGTAAAGAAGTGAGGAAGTGGTAATAGTTCCCTTTGGAACTTGAGAATTGGTTAGTAAGTTTTCTGGTGTTTGGATGTTGTTGGGAAGTGTGGTTTGGAAAATGTTATGTTTTTTCCGGTGTTTGGATGGTAATGTGGAAGTGAAAGTGGAAAAGTTGACTACAAAGTTGACCGCAAAATAATATTAAATTAAAAAATAATTAAGAAAAAAAAAATTAGACTGTAATTAGAATGCAAGTGAGATTTACATGAGCAAAAAATTAACTGTTTTGTGCTACAACTTATTACAAATGAGATTTATATGACCACAAAATTAACTGTAGCACTCTGGAAGTGAGGAAAACGTTGTGTAAAGGAGAAAAGAGAGAAGGAAAAGAACTTTTTCCATTTCCTTTTCCGGTGTTTGGATGAACAGCTGAAATGAGAAAAGACACTTCCCACTTCCTCACTTCCACCCAATTCCTTGAATCCAAACAGCCCCGAAATGTAAATGCTTCCAGTTCTAAATTTTCAGAACAATTTGATTATCTATCGAGTGCCCGAAATAATTGGCCATTCTAGGTGCCTGGTGCCTTTGTCTATGTTTCCAAGTCTAATAGTCTGATTGGTGTGGAAAGTGCACTAGTTGCATGAAAATATCTAATCCTTCTAATTTGATTGAAACTCATCTGCTCTCTCTCCTAACTAATGAAGATATAGCTGCTCTCATTATTTATTGTTCAATACATGTCCCAAATTTGTGAACCCTCCCTCTGACTCATGCAATGCCTCCCAGAGATAACAAAATTCTTAAATTTTCCCATATTAAAATCACTTGTCATCTTTCTTATCCTCATTTTCTTTAGTTGTTCATATCTTTATATTAGAAGGAGACTATTTGGTTGACTAAATAACCCTAAAAATATTCCAGATTTATTTTTATACTTTAAAATTGCAGGCACTTGCGAGAGAGTACCAATTTGTTTCCAGGATGGCTGAATTTGAGAAACTGTGGCCATTTTGGTGCACAAGTAATGGTTGCAGAAGGCTTGTGATTGCTTTTACAAAGTATATGTACTTGGTATGGCTAACTACAAAAACGTTCCCCACCCAACTACGAAACACCATGTTTTTAGTTATTGCTAAATTACTTAGGATTAGAATCCTATTCCACATCATAGAAAGTCAGATTAGGGGTTTTGTTGCGCAAAATGCTGGGAAGTAATGTTATGAGAGTGTAAATAGTTGATATGAACATGATATCAATTTGATCTAAAGGAATTAATTGGTCATGATATTAGCTTAACTTTATTGCAGAAGTGCATATTGCTAATGCATCTAATACCTAATAACACATCAAAATGAAATAAAGACCTAAGAATTATTTAAAAAAGAAAGTTCACACAACATTTTTTAGCTAAGTAGAAGCGATTCATTTCTAGTATATCATGAGCGGTCACCCCATACCTAACTTTTGCTAGTCCTCGAGCACAACAAAACCTAAAAAGAAAATAAAAATCCTAACTCACTTTTGTAAGAATCACGGTTGCACTTAGCATGAACAACAAGCCTTTAAACCTGTATGTTATCTCAGTGGGCGAGTGTTGTCTCGTGAGGGTTTGCAGTGAATATGCCAAAAAATTCAAAGAAAAGAATAAAGAGGTTAAGAAAAAAAAGAAAAAGGAAATAAGAATAAAGAAAAATAAATATATAGAAAAAGAAAAGAAAAAAGGAAATCGGAATAAAGAAAAAAAAATCATTCATTTTTTTCCTATAACATGCATAACTAGCAAATAAGATCCCAAGTTTCTACAAGTTTTCATTTTTCAAGTTCAGTCTCAAATAAAGAAATTCTCTCATCTTATCCTAAAGACTCAAATCCTACGTTTCACACTATCTTTTCGACGTTTTCAATTATATGCATCTTTGTGAACGTAATATACTTCTTAGCTTGGGATTTTGATTCAAACTTTTCATACGTTATATTTATTTATATTTTTTTGCCAACTATTCTAACTATCTTTCGCGTAAATACCAAGGCTTCCCGAGACCAAGATACCTAGCTACTTGATGATTAAATTAGTTGCTTTATTATTTTTTTGCCAACTATTCTAACTATCTTTCGCGTAAATACCGAGGCTTCCCGAGACCAAGATATCTAGCTACTTGATAATTAAATTAGTTGCTATATTATTTTTGTCAACTATTCTAACTATCTTTCACGTAAATACCGAGGCTTCCCGAGACCAAGATACCTAGCTACTTGATAATTAAATTAGTTGTTTTATTATTTTTGTCAACTATTCTAATTATCTTTCACGTAAATATCGAGGCTTCCCGAGACCAAGATCCTACCTACTTGATAATTAAATTAGTTGTTTGTTTTTGTAAAGTATTCTGATTATCTTTCGCCTAAATACCAAGGCTTCTCGAGACCAAGATACCTAGCTATTTGATAATTAAATTAGCTGTTTTATTATTATTTTTTTGAAGTTTCAACGTATTACCACTCCGTTGGCTATGATATTTCAAAGTATTACCATTTTGTCGCCTTTAAGCACATGTAGTCACTTCTTTTTTTCTCAGCTTGTCTAACTATCTTTCGCGTAAATACCTAGGCTTCCCGAGACCAAGATACCTAGCTACTTGATAAAGTTGCTTTATTATTTTTGGTCAACTATTCTAACTATTGTTCGCGTGAATACCAAGGCTTCCCGAGACCAAGATACCCAGCTACTTGATAATTAAATTAGTTGTTTTATTATTTTTTTATCAATTATTCTAATTATCTTTCACGTAAATACCTAGGCTTCCCGAGACCAAGATATCTAGCTACTTGATAATTAAATTAGTTGCTTTATTATTTTTGTCAACTATTCTAATTATCTTTCACGTAAATACCAAGGCTTCCCGAGACCAAGATATCTAGCTACTTGATAATTAAATTGTTGCTTTATTATTTTTGTCAACTATTCTAATTATCTTTCACGTAAATACCAAGGCTTCTCGAGACCAAGATACCTAGCTACTTGATAATTAAATTAGTTGCTTTATTATTTTTTGTCAACTATTCTAACTATCTTTCACCTAAATACCAAGGCTTCCTGAGACCAACATACCAAGCTATTGATAATAAAATTTGTTTTATTATTATTTTTCGCGTAAATACCTAGGCTTCCTGAGACCAAGATACCTAGCTACTTAATAAAGTAGCTTTATTATTTTTTGGTCAACTATTCTAACTATTTTTCGCGTGAATACAAGGCTTCCCGAGACCAAGATACCCAGCTACTTGATAATTAAATTAGTTATTTTATTATTTTTTTATCAATTATTCTAATTATCTTTCACGTAAATACCTAGGCTTCCCGAGACCAAGATATTTAGCTACTTGATAATTAAATTAGTTGCTTTATTATTTTTGTCAACTATTCTAATTATCTTTCACGTAAATACCAAGGCTTCTCGAGACCAAGATATCTAGCTACTTGATAATTAAATTGTTGCTTTATTATTTTTGTCAACTATTCTAATTATCTTTCACGTAAATACCAAGGCTTCCCGAGACCAAGATACCTAGCTACTTGATAATTAAATTAGTTGCTTTATTATTTTGTCAACTATTCTAACTATCTTTCGCCTAAATACCAAGGCTTCCTGAGACCAAGATACCTAGCTATTTGCTAATTAAATTTGTTTTATTATTATTTTTCGCGTAAATACCTAGGCTTCCCGAGACCAAGATACCTAGCTACTTAATAAAGTAGCTTTATTATTTTTTGGTCAACTATTCTAACTTTTTCGCGTGAATACCAAGGCTTCCCGAGACCAAGATACCCAGCTACTTGATAATTAAATTAGTTGCTTTATTATTTTTTTACCAATTATTCTAATTATCTTTCACGTAAATACCAAGGCTTCCCGAGACCAAGATATCTAGCTACTTGATAATTAAATTAGTTACTTTATTATTTTGTCAACTATTCTAATTATCTTTCACGTAAATACCAGGCTTCCCGAGACCAAGATACCTAGCTACTTGATAATTAAATTAGTTGGTTTATTATTTTTTGTCAACTATTCTAACAATCTTTCGCGTAAATACCAAGGCTTCCTGAGACCAAGATACCTAGCTATTTGATAATTAAATTAGTTGTTTTATTATTATTTTTCTGAAGTTTCAAAGTATTACCACTTCGTTAGCTATGATGTTTCAAAGTATTACCACTTCGTTAGCTATGATGTTTCAAAGTATTACCACTTTGTCGCTTTTAAACACATGTAGCCACTTCTTTTTTCTCAGCTTGTCTAACTATCTTTCGCGTAAATACTAAGGCTTCCCGAAACTAAGATACCTAACTACTTGATAAAGTTGCTTTATTAGTTTTTGGTCAACTATTCTAACTATTTTTCGCGTGAATACCAAGACTTCCCGAGACCAAGATACCCAGCTACCAGATAATTAAATAGTTGTTTTATTTTTTTGTCAATTATTCTATCTATTTTTCGTGTAAATACCAAGGCTTCCGAAACCAAGATACCTAGCTACTTGATAATTAAATTAGTTGTCTTATTATTATTTTCTGAAGTATCAAAGTATTTCATTGGCTATGATGCTTCGAAGTATTACCACTTTGTCACTTTTAAGCACATGAAACCACTTCTTTTTTATTTCTCAACTTGTCTATCGTTCACGTAAATGTCAAGGCTTCCCAAGACCAAGATACCTAGCTACTTGATAAGTAAGATTTGTTAATTTTTTGTGTTCTTTTTAAAAGTATTTTAGGTTATCTTCATCATCCCAAGCTTTAAACTATTGTGTATGTGTCTTTGAGATGCATAATCATGTAAATAAATTCTAGATGACATTCAATTTTAGGATTTTTCGTCTCTTCTCTAAGAATTAAAGATTCTCTCAACTAGATTTTAACATTGAATTCAAACTTATAGTCACTTAATCACTTAAAACTAGTTAACTTAATTGCAAAAAAATCAGTTAGTAAAAGAAAAAAAGCCTAGAAAGAGAATAGGAAAAAGAGAATAAGAAAAAGAAAATATAAAAAAGGATTTAAAACCTATGAGGAAAAGGAAAAGGATTCTAGAAAGAAAAGAAAAAAGAAGTCCTATAAAAAAAAAGACGTAGAAAATCCTATAAATAATGAAAAACCTAGAAAATTCCTATAAAGAATGGGAAACCTAGAAAAAGACCCCATACCTAAACCATGTCATGTCCTCGTGCAAACACAAGGATGAAAGATAAATCAATGTCATGCAAATAAACCAAACCCATGCAGATCAATTGTGCACAAAAAATAGGATCCTATTTGGTTGACTATCACTCTAAATTTGTTTCAGTTTTCTTCTGACTTTTAAAGTGTAGGTTTGCCAAAGAGTACCAAATTATTTCCAACTGAATTTGAGAAACTATGACCAATTTGGTGCGAAAAATTTTGGTTGCGGCTAATGATTGCTTTAACAAGGTACATGTACCTAGTATGTGTTGGCCCAAAGGCCCATCACTCTAGTTTTGATGATGATCAACTCATGTAGTTATGTTTACTAATGATTTTGTGTTTAATTAGTGACAGATTTGTTATCAAGATCTTAGTAGGTGTGGAGCTTCAACAAAGGATTTAAAGTCAAGTTTTGGAGCTTACACCGGTTTGATCCAACGAGCTAGTGATCATGTTTGGATCGTGTTTGGACCAAGTCAAGATGATGAGAAGACTTCAAGTGAAGACTTCAAGAAGAAGACTTGTGTCTAGGTATAAGATTTTTGTTTTAGATAAAATGTAAAGGATAGAATAGTTGGTGGATTGCTCAAGTACATATCACACACACTCTTAATTTTATTGTCTTTTCATAAAAGAATTTTCAGTTTAGAAAAGACTTTCATTTTGGAAAAATACTATTTTGATTTTTGGTATTCCTTATGTATATGATTTAACCAAAATCATTTTTAGAGCTTAATGTCAAAAACATAGATATTTCATCATGATTGTGTAGTGGATCATATCCATACACCCTATGCTTTAATAAGTTCAAAATATCTTGTTTTTGTATTTGGTAAAGTTTTGGAAAACCAAAGTTTATCTCTAACAATTTTTCTCCCAAGTGCTGACCCAGAACTGGCTGACAGGCCAGATCGGTAGACCGGGCGGTAGACCGACGTGCACAGAGCCGTGCACGTCTGGCAGTTCAGTGGGCGGGTCGACCGGCGGGTCGACCGGGACTGAGAGCGGGTCGACCGGCAGGTCGACCGGAACTGAGAGCAGTGCTCTCTGTTCTTTTGGGTCGACCGGCGGGTCGACCGGCAGGCTCCAACGGTCGGATTTTTGACCGTTGGCGGTCGACCGGCAGGTCTGACAGACCCCAACGGCTAGTTTTTCCAAGCCTATAAATTTGGGGGTTTGGTCATTGTTTTGAGCTAAGATTTTTGGAGACTTTTAGAGCCAGTTTTTCCTACTCTTTTCAGAGGTTTTTCTCCACAAAATTGAGGGCAAATATTTTCAATCAAAAGGAAAGTTTTATCAAGAGTGTAAAAGAGAATTCTTGAGTTTTCCTCCACCATCTCTTTCCTAGTTTTTCTCACACAAACACTTGAGCTATCCATTGCTATTCATCTTATAGGAGTGTTGTAGTGAGAGCTTTTATTGGTGATCAAAGTGTTTAGATCACCAAGAGATCATTTCTTGTACTTTGAGTAGGCGGACGTGTGTGTCCGCGTTGTTTCGAATTCGGGTGCGAACTCCGTGTTTGAGATGCGGCCTCGGCAAGCTTGTGGGGCTTGCGTGTGTACGGTACTAGGGAGTCCGAGGGCTTGTAGGTGTTGCGGCACCGAGGAGAAATCCATTGGGATCTTGCATAGTGGAAATCCTTCGTGTGTCGAAGGCGGGGATGTAGAGCAAGAGTGCTCGAACCTCGAAACCAATTCCTTGTGTTTGCGATTGCTCACTCTCTCTCTCTTTGTCTCTTTTAAATCTTGCATGCTTCTATTGTGCTTACCTTTACATGCTTGATATATATTGTGTGCTCATTCGATATACTTGCTTGTGATTGTTTGCTAACACTTGTATTCAACCAAGAGAGCCAACGCGGCACCTCAACCCATTCAAGGGGAATCTAGAGGAGTTTGTCCAGAGCCCTTCACGGGGAATTCGGCAACACTCTTGTGTTATACGTGGTGTTTAGTAAAAGAGTTTAGTTTAGGTCATAATTGTCTTTAGCTTCCGCATTATTCGGCATTAAGTGACCATTAGATTAGCCATCACCTATTCACCCCCCCTCTAGGTGAACCTTCAGTATGGCTACTTAGAGAAAATCTCTCCAGCAATCTACAAAACACAATGTTGTTACTTGTTACTAAATTATTTTTTAAGATTTGAAAGTCATATTAGTGGCTTTTAGAGTTGCAAACTACTAGGAAGTAATGTTATGATAGGGTCAATAGTTGATATGGACATGATATCAATTTGATCTGAAGGGAAGGCAAATTAATTGTCCGTGATGTTAGCTTATTTTACTACAGAAGTGCATATTGTTGAAACAATATATACCTAATAACACATCAAAATGAAAAAAGGACCTGTCACTTAAAAATAGCTATTTTGCGATCTAAGTAGAAGTCATTCAATTGCCACATATCTGAGAGGGATTATGCCCATCCTGGAATAAAACAGTTATGGTTGCTTTATGAATAAAAAGGTTATTAACCAAGGGTCTAAGACCTCCAATTCTTCCACATCTTAGAATACAAATACCATAAGAAAATAAGATGACATGAATAATAATAATAACATCACAATGATTTCTACTTAGATAACAGTGTACTGAGCTCCAACCATTGTACAACACTAAATGTACAGCGGTAGTTTTCTGATTCAGCTCTACTGGGTTCCAAAAAGAATAATAAAAACATCAAGTGCTACTTTCATGAATCAAGACATGCGTAGACACAGTCAAAAAAGAAAGAAGCGAGGTTATACTCCTTAAATAGAAAATAAAAATCTTTTTGAGGTGCTTTCAATCTATCATTGGGCTATTGCCTTTCAGCCTTGACTCCAAGTGAGATCAGAATAAAATATGTTCAAAGTGTCATAATAGCACAAGATCCAGCAACAAAACTGTATGTCATAAAAAATAAAAGGTGAATAAACAATCCAGCTCTAAAATTGGCTTATTCCGGTCATGTAAATATATACAGATATTGTCAAGAACATAAAAATCATAATTAGAAACATCCTAATTGGGAGACCGAAACATATGCAGTAGATGCAATGAAAGATACAGGAATGGCTTATCCCTGGCATTTAGAGCAACTTGGTATTCCCCTAAGCATCCAACCCCACAACACAACAAAGGACTAATTCTCTGTAAACACCCCATCCCTCCCCCATCAAGCCGCATGCACGCAAACTATATTACCTCATCTATTTTCATGAAATGTAAATGCTTCCTGTTCTAAATTTTCAGAACTTGATTTTCTATCAAGTGCCCAAAATAGTTGGCCATTCTGGGTGCCTAGTATCTTTGTCTATGTTTCCAAGTCTAATTGTCTATTAGGTATGGAAAGTGCACTAGTTGCTTGAAAATCCCTAATGTTTCTACTTTGCTTGAAACTCCTCCGCTCTATCCCTTAAATAATGGAGATAACTGTTCTGTTTATGTGTTGTTCAAGGTACACTGTTATGGCTAACAAAAATTTTCTCCAACCATCTACGGAACACCATGTTTTTACTTATTGCTAAATTGCTTCTTAGGATTTGAACCATACGCCATATCATAAAAAGTCAGACTAGTGTGTTTAGTTGCACAAAGTACTAAGATGTAATGTTATGAGTGTCAATAATTGAAATTGATCGTGATATTAGCTTAATTTTACTGCAAAAGTGCATACTGCGGAAACATCATATACCTATTAACAGATCAAAATGAAACAAAGGATCTGAGGATCACTTAAAATAGAAAGTTCACATATATATTTTTTTGTGATCTAAGTAGAAACCATTCACTTCCAGCATATCATGGGAGGGATTATGCCCATCATGGAATAAAACAGTTAAAGTTCCTTTATGAATATACCTAGTAATAACTAAGAGATCCAATTCTTTCACATCCTGGAATACAAATACCATAGGAAAGACAGTAATAACAACACAATGATGAAGATAGGAGAGTTCAATTCTAAAAAAATTCCTAAAGATAACTAGTATATTATTGGCATATAGTACTCTGGTTCCACAGGGCGTTAATATGTACCAGTAACAACAAAGTATATTCTCATTAATGACATCAGTAATAAGATTAAGCAATCAATTTGTATAGCTATCGAACGCCTGGTAAGGATCTATGGATGTACTCCCTTTTGCTAATCTCCCCTTTACTATTATTACAAGCACCATAATTTAACAGTGGATCCTAGCGATTGACGTATAAAACATTAACATGCAACTTAATTACAGAATATAACAATTAAAATCATAGAAAAATCTTTAAGCATATTTCAACATATAAGAGACTATTGTTGATGATTTCTTTCCTCTAACAAAATGGAAACACAAAAATAGGCAAGTTAAAAGCAAAATCCCCAGTAGTATATTTAACAATGATAAAGTGGTAAAATAATGCCAGCTTATTATTAACTAAAAGACAGAATTTGAATGGGGAAGGATATCATTAACATAGCATAAAAGTGATGCAGAGATTTTCTTAATCATTCATTTGAGAAATAAAATTGACTATTAACACTGGTCATAACAGAGACTAACCTTGTCACTGATTTGCAATTAATACCCCATGAATTCTGTTCTTTTGCAAAATCTGCTATAAAAAACACCTCGGTTGCTGGGTTTGGAGCAGAAAAAAATAATACCCAGGTCAAATTCAGGAACCATGCAAAATGTTAAACCAATTAAATAACTAAAAATGTAAACTTTTTCCCCCTCCCTGAGAATCAAGAACGCAAGAATTGTAGAAGAAAACAACCCCAATGTGAAAAGAAAAGAAAGACGAAATTGTCAATCTTTACTTATTTAATCAAGGATTATTACCTTTACTAGCAATTGGGTCGGTGGAATCATCAAGCACTTGGATAAAGATTCGATCGCAGAGGACAGATGTACCTGTTAACAGTAACCGCCCCAAAAAAGGAACAGTCAACAAAAAAAAACGAAATCAGAAGAAGAAGAAGAAATAGGGAGAAGAAAAAAGAGAAAAATACCTTTTCCCGCTGTAAATAGGGATTTGGACAATGGAAATTAGGGGACTTTCCATCTCCAGATCGTCGGTGATCTTCGACGCCTTGATTTTCTTGCATCCAGATAGTGAGAGAGGGGTCAATTTCTTTTTGATTTGGTTTGGGTTTGAGATTTGGCTTCGAGAGAGCAAGAGAAAGAGGCAAGGGGAGGGGCTTTAGGGTTTTCGTTTTTGGTTTGAGAGAGAGAAAAAGAGTTGTGTTAAGGTATTTATTATCGAGGGGTTACTCTAGCGGCTAATCTCTTCCCAGTTGACACTTGGACAGATTTCAAATAAGTCGGTGAGTGTCTAAAAGGTATTTATTAATGAGGTATTAATCTAACGGTTAGTCTCTCCCCAGATCAGACTCCGCCAGATTTCAAACTAGAGTCGGTGGATGGTCTTTTTAGCATCTGTCTTTTTTTTTTTGAGAATTACATATTTCTTTCTGTATATGGTCTTGTATTTTTTGAATTGTTTTACAAATCGTCTCTTTTATCAATGGTTGTTCAAGACTAATTAATTTATGCTGAATTTTAACAAATTAAATCATGATTAAATTAATTTTTATGGTTTACAACATGAAAACTGAGCTCTATTCAATCAATATTAGTCCAATTTTATTAATTATACTTATGTAATTAAACCATTTTATTTTTTAATTAATTAGTACAATTATTTGAGATCGATAACTTAGTTCTTTTATATGTTATAAAATTAGGTGAATCGTGATTCAGTTTCTTTAAAAAAAAAAATTACTCAAATTTTGTTGACCTTTTAGGACATATTTGCATATGTAAGAAAAACAAAAGTTAGGCATGGAGTACTAGTGGCTTGACCCACTGGTAACACCCCTCCCCTCTTTCTCAAGGGAAGTCTCAAGTTTTATGAGAGATTTAACTTAGATAATTAGTGTTGTGTGTATTTGTAAAGACTTGAGGGTGACCTCCAGCTTCTTTCTTAAAAAAAAGGTATGAAAATATACATAAAGCGCGATCAAATATGTTACTTTCTTAGAAAACATTAGGGTGTTCTACATCCACTTATTTTTAAGCAAAGGACTTAGCTAGATCTTAAACTTGAAAATTCATGAGCTAACCACCCTTTTTTTATTACCACTTGAGTCTTGAATTGGACACTCCATCCGCACATAGTATCAATGAGTCAGGTCTTAGTTATATAGTTGATTTGACTTATTAGTTAGGTAGTTTTTTTGCGGCTACTAATAATGAGAAAAAAATTCAAAATCGTCTAAGATTTTTGAATGCTCGAAATAATGTAGTTCCACCAACATAGTAGATGGCTAAAATGAATAATCAATATTACATATTTATATTTATCTTATTTGTATTATCTATTATCCAATTTGGCATTTACCCTAGCTCTCGTCTCATCTACTAGGACAATATCATCAGCAAATAGCATACGCCACGGCATCTCATTTCCACCCCAAAACTTGACGAAGACACCCCAATGTTGAGGGCACCCCCCAAATTAATGAAGCCACCCCCTTCTTCCAAAAATGCCCTCTCCCCAGATAGATGAAGGCACCCCCGCCCTCCCCCCACCCCCGTGAGCGCCCCTGCCCCCGCACCCCCGCCAACCTCCCCTCCCCCGGTCGCCTAGCCTCCCTCCCCCCCAACAACAACCCCAATCTTTCCCTCCCCATAGCCCAGCCTCCTTGTTCGGCTGAACAGTGAGGGGGAAGGAGGCTGAGCACCCAGGGGGAGATTGGGGGGAGGCTGAGGGGGCAGGGGAGGAGGGGGTCGGGGGCAGATTAGGGGGTGGGAGTGAAGAGTTGGCTGGAAGGAGGGTCGGCCAGAGGGGGAAAGGGAGGGGTGCTCAATCGGAGGCAGGGGAAGGGAGTGAGAGAAGAGGGGTCAGCTGTAGGGGGTGGAATGGAGGGGGTCGGCTGTCGGGCGAAGGGGGTGGTCATCGGGGGAGGGGGAGACCGCGGCGAGAGGCTCGTCGCCGTTTGTTGGGAAAAAGAAGAAGAAAGAAGAGGGAGAGAAGGAGAAAGGGGGCAATTTCATCATTTCCATTTGGGTAAAAGGGTAAATCAAGATGAAGGGTTTTAAGTTGGGTGCCTTCATCACTTTTTGGGGTGGAAATATCCCCTCCCCTTCTTCAGGGCTAGTTGTGGATTTAGAAAACCTAGGCCTAACCTGGGTATTTTGGGATCTGGGCCTTAAAGCCTATTGAATCAATCCATAACATGCTCTTCTGCTAGGCCTGTGAATGGATATGAGGCCACCCCATCTCAGTCTAGTTGCCTGAAAAGGCATATTCTGGGCCTCAGCTTTCTGTTTTCCATTATTTTGAAGGGGAAAACTTACAAAAGCTTTCGAAGAGAAATTACATGTAATTAAAAAAGAAAATTACAAGTGCTCTTTTCTTGAGTTTTTAGGGAAGTGTGCTGGTGGCAGTCTGATCAGCGCGCGATTACTTTGTCCCGTTGACGATGCGAGCGTTCAGTCTTCAAGCAATACTGCCTAGGAATTTTCTTCTCGCCTGATTCCGTAAATTCTTCGAGAGTGGAAAATTATAGGGAATTAACACCCTGAGTTAGATAACTAGGTCTCTGAAAGCTTGAAAGTTAGAGAATGATTTTTGTATTTGCCAAAGCTCAAGCAACATACTTTTCTCTCTTTGAAGCAGAAACGTAGCCAAAATGCAACCCTGAGCTCAATAGTCTGCTAGTCTCGCGCAATACTTAGGCTCAGCGCGAGGCTAGAAAACTTCATGCGACGCTAAATATAGGCGTTGCGCGAAGCTAAAACAGGCTCACGCGAACCTATGACAATCAATTGCTTGGTTGTCTTCACTTAATATGGGATGAAGTTGGCGGCTGTAACCGCCCACATAAAGTGACATTAACCTTACTAAAATAGTGAGGTTAAATTCACTAATTGAATTGGTCAATTAATGACCAGGGCTGAATAAAGCTTCAGGCGAAGCTGTCACAAAGCTTCAGGCGAAGATTAATCAAAACTCTCTGCGGAGCTAAATCAACGTATCTGCGGAGCTAAGTTTCAGGCGAAGTTGTCACAAAGCTTCAGGCGAAGATTAATCAAAACTCTCTGCGGAGCTAAATCAAAGTATCTGTGGAGCTAAGTAAAACTTCAGGCGAAGTTATGAAAAAGCTCTAGGCGAAGCTAAGAGCTAGCTCACTGCGGAGCTGTGAAGAGCTTCATGCGAAGCTACAAGTTAGATCTTTAATAGAGTTGTGCTTGTTTGGTGGGAGAAAAATTCGCGTAAAATTTCCTTGAATCAATTGAAAGTTTACAACGGACTTATACTCCGGTTACAAGGGAGGGAAGATATTGAGTCTTAAATCTTTCCTTTTTTTAATGCTGGGTTCTTCAGGTGGCGGTGGAAAGTGAGTCTTGTTTTCCGTTGACCGGGTGAACGTCAGGAACCTTTGGGGATCTTCTCTTCGGTTGGCGGACGGAGTAACACAGCTCTATCGACCAGAAATCTCAAAAAGATTATAGGCAAAGATTAACTTGTACGCAGCAAGTTACTTGAAAAGTTGAACTCTCTTTCCTTCTCTGTGGAAGCTCTTAAGTCAAGTTCTTCTCCCCGAATTCTCTGATCTAATCGACCGACCCCTTCTCCATAGCAAGGGGGCTATTTATAGAGGTTTCAGGGGCGAACGTGCCCCCTAAAAACACTCCATAATGGGGGTTAACTTCCCGTTATGTGGGTAGTGATTGACCCCATAACAAGGGCAGTTATAACTGAGACGCGGGTTTCGCCCCTCGCGCCTTGGTGTTGCAGTGCTGCTGAGACGCGGTTTCGACCCTCGCGCCTTGGTGCTGCAGTGCTGTTGAGACGCGGGTTTCGACCCTCGCGCCTTGGTGCTGCAGTGCTGTTGAGACCAGTGTTTTAAATGTCGGATATCAGGGAAATGTCGGATGTCGTAATCGGATGTCGGATTTCGGATTTCGGAGATATTTCGGGGCCATTTAGTAAATTTCGGACGTCATGACGGATAACAAATATATATCCTAGATGTCTTAAATAATGTAATTTAAAAATTCTTATCAAGATAATACATACACAACTTATGCAAAACTACATAAATATGTTTAGAATATGTATAATTAACTTAAACATTTTACATATATTCACTAATCCATTGTTAAATTTCTCAATTGCTCTAACTTTCAAGACCAATCAACATATTGGGTTTTTCCCAAAATGTCGGCCGACATTTCGGGAAAATGTCGGCCGACATATCGGATTTTTCCCGAAATGTCGGCCGACATTTTCCAAAACGCCATTTCAAATGCGGGTGGGGATGTCGTGGCGGTGAGGGCTTGAAAACGAAATGTCGGACGACATTTCGGAAATGTCGGACGACATTTAGAACACTGGTTGAGACGCTGGTTTCGACCCTCGCGCTTGGTGCTGCAGTGCTGCTGAGACGCGGGTTTCGACCCTCGCGCCTTGGCGCTGCTTTGATGGCTATGATTAGCCCTGCGTCTGGAGTTTGGGACTCTGCTTTTGACGACTTGTCTTTAATGATTTTTAGACAGCCTACAGAACCCCTTCCAAAGTTTTCGACATTCCGCAGTTGGCTGAGACGGATTTCGAAATACTTTGGACTCTAGCTGAATTCA
>JAVJIF010003425.1:0-241549 GCA_038442645.1 Agave tequilana | reverse complement strand
GATGGCACCGACGGAGTTAGAGGTTTTGAAGAAGCAGCTGCAGGAATACTCTGATAAGGGATTGATTCGGCCAAGCACTTCACCATGGGAGCTCCAGTATTATTGGCAAACAAGAATGATGGTGGTAAGAGACTTTGTATTGATTATAGGGAATTGAATAAAGTTACCATCAAGAACAAGTATCCCTACCAAGGATTGATGATTTGTTTGATCAGCTTCATGGAGCCCGAGTATTCTCTAAATTAGATTTACAGTCGGGTTACCATCAGCTAAGGGTGAGGAAGGAGGATATTCCGAAGACGGCATTCAGGACCCGTTATGGCCACTATGAGTTTCTAGTTATGCCTTTCGGAGTCACCAATGTCCCTTCAGTTTTCATGGATTTGATGAACAGAGTGTTCTCGCCCTATTTGGATCAGTTTGTAGTTGTTTTTATAGATGACATCTTGATCTATTCAAAGAGCAACAGGAGAGCATGCAGAACACTTGAGGATTGTATTGCAGACTCTTCAGCAGGAGCAGCTTCATGCTAAGAAGAGCAAGTGTGATTTCTGGTTGGACCGTATAGCCTTCCTTGGACACATTGTTTCAGCGGAAGGAATTTTCAGTTGATCCCAGCAAGGTCCAGGCAGTGAAGGATTGGCCAATTCCGAGGACGGTGACTGAGATTAAGAGTTTTCTGGGACTAGCTGGATATTACCGACGCTTTGTCCAAGATTTCTCTAGGATTGCAGCCCCGTTGACCAAGCTCACCCGGAAAGGAGAAAGGTACATATGGACAGAGGAATGTACTGCAGCTTTTGAGCAATTGAAGCAGAGGCTCATTTCAGCTCCAATCTTGAAGACTCCTCAGGAAGAGGAGGGATGGTCCATCTTCAGTGATGCATCAGGAAAAGGCCTGGGGTGTGTACTATGCAACATGATCATGTCATAGCTTATGCATCCAGGCAACTGAAGACTCATGAGCGGAATTACCCAACTCATGACTTGGAACTAGCAGCTGTTATTTTTGCCTTGAAGATCTGGAGGCATTATCTTCTGGGAGATAAGGTGTTGATATACACGGATCACAAGACCTCAAGTATATTTTCTCACAGAAGGTTGAACATGAGGCAGAGGCGGTGGCTGGAGTTGATGGCGGACTATGATATAGACTTGCAATATCATCCAGGCAAGGTCAATACAGTGCGGATGCACTGAGCAGGAAGCCAGAGAATAGAGTGCTTGTCCAACTTACTCAGCAGAAGGAGTTGATTCAAGACATTATCAGATTGGACTTAATGTTGGTACAAGGAGTTGATAAGGCAGGACAGTTCATGACCTTGCAGATTCAGTCAACATTGATAGATGAGATCAAGGAAGCTCAAAAGGAAGACCCCAGATTACAGCAATTCCGAGCTCAAGTAGAGGCTGGATTGAGGACTGATATCAGTATTCATCC
Organism: Agave tequilana; assembly: GCA_038442645.1. NCBI lineage: Eukaryota > Viridiplantae > Streptophyta > Magnoliopsida > Asparagales > Asparagaceae > Agave > Agave tequilana. The sequence goes on along the minus strand of JAVJIF010003425.1, from coordinate 240,108 downwards.
GGATGGTGCATTATATTTTGGCAGCAGGATTTGTGTTCCCCAAGGAGAAGTTCGACAGAAGATTCTAGCAGAAGCACACAGTTCAGCATATTCCATACACCCAGGGGGAAACAAGATGTATCAAGACTTGAAGAAGCAGTTTTGGTGGAATGCTATGAAGAGGGAGATAGCCCAGTATGTTGCCAAGTGCTTGTTTTGTCAGCAGATAAAGATAGAGCATCAGAGGTCAGCTGGACTTCTACAACCTTTACCGATACCTGAGTGGAAGTGGGAGCACATCACCATGGATTTTGTCACGGCATTGCCTCGCAGTCCTAAAGGTAATAATGCTGTGTGGGTAATCATTGATCGCCTCACCAAATCTGCTCACTTCATACCATTCAGGGTAGGTCAGACAACAGAAGTTTTGGCAGACAAGTACATGAAGGAGATAGTTCGTCTGCATGGAGTTCCAGTTAGTATTGTATCAGACAGAGACACCAGATTCAGATCTCATTTCTGGAAAGCCTCCAAGAAAGTCTAGGGACTCGTCTGAAATTCAGTACTTCATATCATCCTCAGACAGACGGACAATCTGAGAGGACTATCCAGATTCTTGAAGATATGTTGCGGGCCTGCATGATTGAATTCCAGGGATCATGGGAAGACCATCTTCATTTGGCTGAATTTTCTTATAATACAGCTATCAGGCAAGTATCAAGATGGCACCTTTTGAAGCATTGTATGGTAGGAAGTGTAGGTCACCGATCTGTTGGGATGAAGTCGGTGAGAGGAGACTCTTGGGACCAGAGATCCTGATTCAGACAACAGAGAAAGTCAGGATTATCAGAGATCACCTCAGGGCAGCACAGAGTCGGCAGAAGAGTTGGGCAGACACACTGAGAAGGCCATTGGAATTCCAGACAGGGGATCATGTGTTTTGAAGATATCACCTACAAAGGGAGTAATCCGTTCGGTACTCGTGGAAAGCTTAGTCCGAGATATATTGGCCCATTCGAGATCTTGGACCGAGTGGAGATGTGTCTTACAGGGTTGGCGTTACCGCCATCTTTGGACGGAGTTCACAATGTATTCCACGTATCACAGCTGAGTAAGTATGTGAAGGATGATAGTCATATCCTGGATCACTCCGAACTGGAACTACAACCGGATTTGTCATATCAAGAGCAACCGATGGCCATTTTGGACAGAAGTGTCAAGACATTGAAGAATAAGGCAATACCATTGGTGTTGGTGTCTTGGAACAGACCATGCGCCGGGAGAGAGGCCACATGGGAACGAGAGGACGTTATCCGAGAGCGTTATCCTACTTTAACTTACTTCCTGGTAAAATTCTTCCCTCTTATCCTTCTTTCCTGTTATCTTTCACTTCCTGTATCCTTCTTTTACCGTCACCTTTCACTTACGAAATTTCGAGGACGAAATTTTTTGTAAGGTGGATGGATTGTAATACCCCGTTCCCGGAATACGTACTTAGTTGCGTATTCAGTTTTTCGATCGTATTTTTTCGATTTACTTCCTTTATTTGACCGATTTCAGTTTTAAAAATCATTTTCCAATATTATATTTTTCTATGATTTTTTGGAATTTTCCTGAATTTAATAAATATTTTCAAAACCGGTGTCGACCAGTGCCGCTGATCGATTCTCGGATTTAATTCACAAGCAGTTAGAATTTCTAAAAGGTCCTTTAGACTTTATTTCTTAGAATTATATTTCTATCTAAATACTTTTTCTGAGAATTTATGAATTTATGAAAATTCCAACGGAGTCGGTAGATAACTGATTCCGAGATTTTTAGTTTAAAACTATAAATTATTTCTCCAAACGAATTTCACCATGACTCTTAAAATAATATTCTTGATTTTTAGAAAAATTTACGAGTCGTTCCGAGATACTTGAATTTCGGACGATTTCGGTATTTTCCGAATGTTTTCCGCATCCTCGACTTAAACCCGGGAAATTGTCTTTTCAACATTTTAAATTTTAAATCCAAGAGAAATATCTTCATTTATAATTTCTTTTCCTTTTTCCTTTTTCTTAATTTCCTTCCTTCCTCCACAACCACAAGCTTTTCCATTTTCCAATTTTTCAATAATTCTACTTTCTCCAAATTCCACCAACTCCCACCTACTTCCTCATTTAATGCATCTCTCTCTCTCTCCCATGGCCGGCCAAGTGGCCAAGAAGAGGGACACTCATCCCCTCCCCTATTTACACAAAACCCCCTCTCAATTACCTTATTTACACCTCCTTACAAAATCGAAATCCTATATAAACATCCCTTACATTTCTTTTCCTTTTTTCTTCATTCCACCAAAGAAGTAGCCTCACCTCTCCTTCCTCATCTCAAACTCAAACCCTAACTCCAAAAGCACCTAGGTTCTTCTATCTCCATCTCAAGCATCAACAAGATCTTCATCTTCAACCTCAATCAAGCCACTTCTTTGGATTGGGGCATCATCTCTCTTCGTCGGATTTATCACTTGGATCAAGCTTCACATAACCAATCCTTGTGAGTATTTTTACTCACCAAGACTAGACAACTTCTTTATATACTTGTGTTGTCAATTCATGTACACTTGTGCCATAAAAATCGTATTTTTAGACCATCAAACACACCAACAAAACCCTAATTCGTACCCAGTTTTTCCCACGATTAGTCGACTTAACCTAGGAATTAGCGACTAACCACCTGTTCTGAAACATAACTTCTCTGGAAACACAGTTTTAGTCGACTTATCCTTATTAATAGTGACTAATCTTTCCTGAACCAGAAACCCAACTCTCGGTTCCAGTCGACTCATCAAAATATTAGTCGACTTAGGACCCCTAGTCGACTACCCATTCCTCCCTAGTCGACTCCTGTTTTTCCTGAAATAAAACATCAACTCTCTGTATCACAGACTTAGTCGACTTAAGTATCCGTTAGTCGACTAGTAGTCCCTATTAGTCGACTACCCTTACAACCTAGTCGACTAACTTTTCCTGAAACAGAATTACAACTCTCTGGAACCCAGTTTTAGTCGACTCATCTAGACTGTTAGTCGACTTAAGACCCCTATTAGTCGACTAATCCTTCCACCTAGTCGACTAATTCTGAATGTCTGACTTAGTGATTTCCTATCTGAATTTGGATTTTACCTTTGATACATGTGTGACATATTATCCTGTTCATGCTTCATAACTGGTACTACATGACAGTTACTTGATGGACATTACCTCATATTACTTCATGACTTGTTATTACATATCATCGCTTCATAACTTGTTAAAATATGAATATCACCACTTATCATGCCATCACTTGAACCAAGCATGATACACTTGACTTCGTATAAAATGGACCAACTTACATAAGGGTCGGGGGAAAACATACGGATATCGACATGTGTTCGTGTTTACAGTGGCATTAGGTATATTGTACAATCATATTCCGGTCTAACCTGAGGGCCTCCAGGGGACCGAGGGGAGTGCTTGCTCCCTCTTCCTGAATACTATCATGACAAAGGGCATACATAAGTCCCTCCTGTTAGGCCTTGCGGCTGGTTCCGTTACCAAGCAACGGAACACCCTGGACCGTGGTCCCGGGCATGCACGGGACCCACTGTAAACATAGTTCGTCGATAAACCGCTGGTTTCCAATAACAACCTTGCTTTACTAAGATATGGTTCTATGTGCGCTGGGACGCTGGGTCACATAACTAGATATCATAGTAAGACAAGTAATAATAATAAGACATTAACGGTGGATCTATTGTATTCAGACCCTTACTCTTTATGCTTTCATTTCCTACTGATTGATATTTTCTTACTGTTCCCCCTTACTTATTTATGTCTCTTATGCCATTTGGCTGTAGCCTGATTATTGTTATGAGGTCTTGACCCTTGGATTTGCATATTCAGGTTCTGAAGCTTGGATCGAAGTGGAGCCATCCACAGAGGATCAAGCTTTCTTTAGTGAGCAGGCCGATTAGCTCCAGTCCTTGTGCCAGATCTCTCTTTTTGACTCACGGGATCTTCATCCTACTCGTGAGCATTTTGTGTTTATATTGTATCTTTTGCTTTTGAACTTGGTTGTGATAAAAGATACATGTAATGTGTAATATTTTATCATATTTTGTGATGACTTGTACTTGTACTTTTATGTTGGCATATTTACGGATATCACGCTTTGTCGTGTACTCTGATTCTTGTTGTACTTATTGCTTAGCGTATATGCGTGGGGGCATTTTCTGACCTACGTATATACGTCGCAGTGACGTCTCCGTATCCGTGGGATCGGGGCGTTACATAAATGATCAGGTTTACAGCCGAGTGGCATAAGGAATAATAGTATGAGAGTTGATACAGTATAGTATTATGAATAATCAGCCAGCAAGTAAAGGAAGCACAACACGTCATAACGGGAAGGCATTGTATAAGCTTAAGTTACGGCCTCATGAGACTAGTACCTCGAGGAATAATCCAAACAAGGAAACCCTCATCTATATACCTATCTCATGTCACCGTGATCCAAGCGCATACAACACCCACAGTTAGTGTCTTTTATTATTATTATTACTCGTCTTACCCTGATATCTAGCTATGTGAACTAGCGTCCCGCACACATAGATCCATATCCAAGTAAAGTAAGATTGTTATTGGAAACCAGCGGGGGTATCAACGAACTATGTTTACAGTGGGTCCCGTGCATACCCGGGACCACGGCCCAGGATGTTCCGTTGCTTGGTGGACGGAACCTGCCGCAAGGCTAACAGGAGGGACTTATGTATGCCCTTATCATGATGGTACCAGAAAGGAGGGAGCCAGCACTCCCCTCGGTCGCCTGGAGGCCCACAGGTCAGACCGGAAATTTAGTTGCACAACATACCTAATACCACTGTAAACACGAACACATATTGATAGCCGCGTATTTCCCCCGACCCGATGCAAGTTGTCTTATTTTATGAATTCTTTAGATAATTATCAGGTTTCGGGAATGAACAGGAGCAAGTCAGGAATATTGTAAAAACAGGAGTATCAGGAGTACAATGTGTACTATCACGTAAAATCAAGTTGGTAAATCATGAAGTCCGGTTATCATTCCCGTTATCGTGATAATTTATAAAAGTCGAGTGTGTCATGCCTGGTGTCAAGAGATAGCATGACAAAGGGTGATATTTGACAAGTAAACATGCCATGAAATAACAATATATAATACATGTCTCGAGTACAAGGTTCATTTCCAAGAAAGTGATAACCCAGCAAATAGCCAAAGTTAGTCGACTAGGGAGAGGCAAGTAGTCGACTTATAGAGGAGTTAGTCGACTATAGGGGAAGGCCAAGTCGACTAATAGGGTCGCGTTTCAAAGAGTCGCGTCTTCAGGAGAAAAGTTAGTCGAGTAGAAAAAAGGGTTAGTCGACTAATGAGGCTGCGTTTCACAAGACTGCGTCTCACAAGGCCGCGTCTCACAAGGCCGCGTCTCTTAAGACCGCGTCTCACAAGACCGCGTCTCACAAGACCGCGTCTTCAGGAAAGAGTTAGTCGACTAGGGAGAAATGGGTAGTCGACTAATGAAGTCGCGTTTCAGAAGTAAGGTTGCGTTTCAATGAGTTAGTCGACTTGGGATAAGGGGTAGTCGACTAATAAAGGGTTCAAGTCGACTAATGACTGGGTCAAGTCGACTAACAGAGTGCAAATAGAGAGCAGAACCTGACTTTGAGGGTTGCGTTATTTGATAAAATTACAAGTATGAAAATAGTATCCAAGTCTTGGCGAGTAGAGTTACTCGCCTATAATGCGTCCGACGTCCTGTAAGAAATGCCAAGTGAGGAAGATGAGTTCTTTGCCAAGTTTGTTACCAAAACGATTACCGGAATAATCGCGAACGATTACCGGAAAATCTACGGTGATAAAGCTCGGCCCCCAATCCAAAGGAGGGTACCGGCCCAGAGTCTTGCCAACAGAGAGAACGCGGCCCCAATCCAAAAGGAGTGGCCGGTCCTCACAAGTTGATGGAGAGGGGTTGTGGTAGTTGGAGAAGATGGAGGTGCAAGTCTAGTTCACCATTTCAAAACGGGATCTTGCAAACGTTGTTGCGGGGGACGAATCTATAGTCCGTTAGAAAGAGGTCGACGAGGAGGTGAAGGTGGTATGCTTGGTGGTGGCTACGGTGGTGCAGGTGGTGGTGGAGATGGCGGTGAAGCTGGTGAAGAAGATGGGTTCTTGGATGTTTCTTGGTGAAAGAGGTTGAAGAAGATGGTGTTTGCGATTGGAAATGGAGGAGGAGATGGAGGAGAATGAGGTGGAGGGATTTGGTGGAAGAAGTTGGTGGTGGAAGTGGTGAAAAATGGAGGGAGGAGGCCGGCCAAGGGCAGCTTTGCTGCTGTTTTTGCTGCTCTTTGCTGGCTGTAAAATGAAGAAGGAGAAGAGAAGTGGAAGAGAGAGAAGGTGGGAGTGTTATATATATAAGGGGGGAAATATATATAATAATGCCATTCCAAAATGAGACATTCTATCATGCAAAGGCTGCGTCCCTTTCCAAAAGGGCGCGTCCCACACAAAGGCTGCGTCTAGCTGTTGCTGGACGCAGTAAACAAACCTGCGTTCAAGAAATACAAGGTTGCATTTACAGGAAAGACAAAAAGGCATGGGGATTGGACTTGAGTTGATTCAGCCCATAAGCATTAATTGCAGCAAGGGGAAGGTCTCCGCATTAATTGCTGCGCGTCTGAGGAAGGAGAGAGAAAAATAGAAAAGAGAAAAGTGGAATATCTGGATAAACTCCGGTATCTGGGAAAAACACCGGAAATCCCAGAAAAGCCCAAAAATAAAGTATCTCGAAAAGTCTCCCAAAAATTCTCAAAAATAAGAAATATTATTTTAAGATTTTTAGTGAAATCGGTTTTCAAAAATTCAATTCCATTTTTAAAATAAAAATCCTAGAATCCACTGTGAACGGTGTCTACACGGGTAGGCTGGATTTTTGATAAATTCGGAAAATTCTAAAAAAAATCATTTAGATAGAAATCATGATTTTAAGAAGTACTGTGAAAGTCGTTTCTAGATTTTCAACTCCGTTTGTAAATTAAAAATCCGAGAGTCAGTCAGCGACACTGGTCGACACCGGTTTTGAAGATTTACAATTAGATTCTGAAAAATTTCAGAAAATCATGAAAATCTAGAATATTAAAAATAATATTTGAAACTGAAATTGGTCAAATCTGAATACTGAAAAGGTCAAATCATGCAGTACTGCTATATGAGTAAGATTTTAAATAACAGAAAAATAAAAAAATAAAATTAAATTAAAAAATACGCTCCAAAAATCAGGACACATAACTGGGTACGTTTACTGAGGATGGGGTTACAACAGATTTCTGGTTCATAAATCAGAAATACCAGATATTCATGTAAACATGATTATCGAATCTCGAGATGCTGTGTTCTTTGAAGATATCTTTCCGTACAAACGGGAAGCAGATAAGACTTCTGGGAAAAGAACACACGAGATGGCATTCAGGGACGAAAGCCCCGAGGAACCAATTGTTAATGCGGAAACTGAACCAAGAAGAAGTCAGAGATCTAGAATCTCAAAATCTTTTGGTCCAGATTTCATAGCATACGCTATTGAGAGCGAGCCTCAAACATTCAAAGAGGCTATGTCAACCCCAGAAGCATAAATGTGGAAAGAAGCTATAAATAGCGAAATAGAATCCATACTAAGTAATCATACTTGGGAATTGGTAAACTTGCCTCCTGGAAGTAAACCAATTGGGTGTAAGTGGATTTTCAAAAGAAAATTAAAACCCGATGGATCTATCGATAAGTACAAGGCTAGATTAGTAGCCAAGGGTTATCGGCAAAAGGACTTGACTACTTCGATACTTATTCACCAGTAACAAGAATAACGTCCATTTGGATGTTAATTGCAATTGCAGTATTGCACAACTTAGATATCCATCAAATGGATGTCAAGACTGCATTCTTAAATGGTGAATTAAATGAAGAGATATATATGGAGCAACCTGAAGGATTTATAGTCAAGGGCCAAGAACACAAGGTGTGTAAATTGGTAAAATCCTTATATGGTTTAAAGCAGGCTCCAAAACAATGGCATGAGAAATTTGATAGTGTCATGATCAAAGATGGATTCACTATCAATGAATGCGATAAGTGTGTTTACACGAAAACAGTTGGAAACGCATGTATCATTGTTTGTCTTTATGTAGACGACATGTTGATACTTGGGACTAATATTGAAATTATTAAGTCCACTAAAAGAATGTTATCCAACAGTTTTGACATGAAGGATCTGGGGGTTGCTGATGTAATTTTAGGAATTAAAATTACTAGAACACCGGATGGAATCAGTCTATCTCAATCTCACTATGTGGATAAGATGATAGAAAGATTCAAGGATCATGGGATAAAAGAGAATACAAATCCTTTTCTCCCACATGTCCATCTTCATAAGAATACAGGAACTGGAATACGCCAGTTGGAGTATTCTCAGATTATCGGGAGTCTAATGTATTTGATGAATTGCACTAGACCCGATATTGCTTACGCTGTAAGCAAGTTGAGTAGATACACTAGCAATCCTAGTGATCTACATTGGACCGCTCTACTACGAGTATTGGGTTACGTATCACATACCAAGGAATATGCCTTGAGATATGGACAGTATCCACCTGTACTGGAAGGATACAGTGATGCTAATTGGATTGCAGATTCTGAGGAATCAAAATCAACTAGCGGATACGTATTTACTCTAGCAGGAGCAGCGGTATCATGGAAATCTTCTAAGCAAACATGTATTGCCCGTTCCACTATGGAATCGGAATTCATAGCCTTAGATAAGGCTGGAGAAGAAGCAGAATGGCTTCGACAATTCTTAGAAGATATACCATTGTGGCAAAAGCCAGTGCCCGCTATATGTATACACTGCGATAATCAAGCAGCTATATTTAGGGCACAAAATGTTATATACAACGGTAAGTCTAGACATATTCGTCGTAGACATAATACCGTGAAGCAGTTGCTCTCAAATGGAATTATCTCTATTGACTTTGTATCGTCAAAGGATAATTTAGCGGATCCGCTTACTAAAGGTTTAAGTGGAGAGCGTATAAACTGCGCATCGAGGGGAATGGGTTTAAAAGCCTAACCTTACCGAGTCAGCTTAATGGAAACCTCACTTAGCGACTGGAGATCCCACGGACTAAGTTCAAGAGGAAAAACTAGTTATGATTGACTCAGCAAGTAAGCACTTGGGAGCTTGACTCCAATCCATTCCTATGGTGCACATAAGTGCTTTTCTACAAGTGGGTTAAGGATAAGCTTAACGCTTTTAATGATGCCTATATCTTGTTTCTAAACAAGTGGAGTAGAGTAGACTACTCTTAATAGGTCCATCACCTATGTGAGTATAGAGTTGGGTCGGCTCTTTGGGAATTTCTATGGAGGCTGTTATTCCCTAAAGATACTCTCTGAAACCAAGAATGTCCAGGGCCAAAACGGACACAACCGAGAACCAAAGTTGATTTGGAAAGTTACTGTGTGAAGCTTGTTGACTTGGCTTACACTAACGGCTAACAGTTCAAGACCTAGTTCACTGATTAGCCAGTAAGTCCGATAAAGCTTTCGCTATGGAAGGTTCAATACCTAGTTCACCTATCCTTATGTAGTTTCTTTTCTCAAGTACCTTTCACAATAGAGTCAGTCTCTTTGTGTGTCATTCCTTGAATCTCCATTCATTGTGGGGGATTGTTGGAATTGAAGAATATGAAGGCGAATCTTCGAGTTGAATTATGGCGAGATCCGTTGATCGAATCAACTGGATGATGGTTGGAGTGTGTTCTCCTTCCATTGGGGATGAACGTGGTATATTCACATGTTCAATTCCGACTTCGAATGAATGAGATATTCAAGTCCAAAGATTGCCTAATTCAAAGCCAAATGGGACTAAAGGTAGCTAAAAGCATTTAGTCCCACATTGGACATGGATGGAAGTTTGTGGTGTATATATAAAGAAAATTGAAAACAAAGGGCGTGCCCTTTGGGTACTTGGAGTTTTCGCGCGCGAAAAGGAGGGAATTATGCTCGCACATGCGCGCGCGCGCCGCCGCTGGCAGCGGCCGACCGGCCGGCGGGTTTGGGTTTGGGTTTGGGTTCCCTACCTGGCCTGGTTCTTTTTGAACCGGGTGTCGCGGGTATGGGTTACTCCGCTACCCGAACCAAACCCGCTCCGCCCGTCAACAGCCAATGGTTGCGAGCCTGTTGGTCTGCCAACAGATGCGAATCTGTTGGACTGCCAAAGGTTGCGAACCAGACCCGCTCCCGCCAACGGTTGCGAATCAGCCAGTTGACTGCCAAAAGTTGCGAACCAATTGGACAGCCAACAGTCATGACTGTTGGGTCGAAAGGTTGCAACCTTTCGTTTGGGTTCGAACCTGTTGGCCCCTCCTGGAAGACTATATAAAGGGCTCCAGATCTCTCAATTGAATACACACAAATTACAACACCAAGAGCAAACACTTCTCTTCTCTCTCTCTGAGTTCTGAACACTTCAATTTTTCTGCGTTCTGAACTGGGGAGTAGAGTTCTGAAGTGACTTCCAAAAGGGAAGTGGGAAATCCGTAACTCGGTTTCCGAAGCGACTTCCAACGGAGATTCTGCAAAATTGTTCTGAAAGAGGAATCAGAAAATTCAACAGATTCTTTTATAAGAATTGTTGTCTGAATCTGGTACTTCTGAAGAAAGATATTCTTCTACCTTCCTTCGTCCTCAACAGTGGGTGCTCCTCCAGAGAGTAAAGGCAAATATTCGTTTGAAATTTGTCCTTATACCGCTGCTTCAACAATCCTGTGAAGGTACTGGTTGACTACGGTTCGACCGTACGGTGATTTGGTAGTGCTATCCAAATACCGTGAAAAAGTGTTGTATCTTGGGAGACCAGCGTCCATTATCCCGTTAGCACCGGTGCGGGGGACGTAATTGTCTTAAGGAGATTCGCTTTAAGCGTACCTCACTTTAAATACTGTATAAGTGGATTAAGTCCTTTATACAGGGGATATACTTTATTGTATATCGAAACTGACTTAGATTCAGTCTAATTGGTGTTTTAACCAATGAAGGAAATTGAAAGGTGGTTCTTAAATTAAGGAACGTTCTATTGAACGGAAAACCTCCCACCTGATATTTGCCGACCTGGCCAATTAGATTGTTGATATCTCAGTGATCTTGATTAGTTGTCAGATTAATTCTTGTTAAGCAGAATACCCAACATCATCAACATGAAGGGCCTCACTGTTTTGGAGAAAGAGAGGGGGGCAAGCCAATGAGCTCCTGACACATGACTAGCTTTTTTCTTTTCTCTTGTTTGTTTGCTGGAGGAAGAAAAATTCTTCCTCTAACAGGCGGCCTATGTGGATCCCAGTCAACGAAAGTGGGAAAGATTTTCCCTCAACAATCCTTCAGAAGAAAGGCTCAACTCACGGATCTACGTGGGATAGAGACGTTTTTTTTTTATTTCTCTCCCCCTTCTTCCTTTCTTCCCTCAATCAAACAAAAAATAAAAAAGAGGGAACCTCTTCATTTACCCTTCATTCATCTTTTCCTCTATTCCTCTCTCTTCTGTTGTCCAATCAAGCCCGAGATGACATTGTGAACCCAATGTGAACATGGGTTCGGTTAATGTGTGTGAGTCATACACACATACAATAAGTGGGTCAATTCCGTGTTGAAATGTGAATTGAAACTCTTATAATCTCTTGTAATATGTGTATGAGCTCCCATACATTATAAGAGGATTATTAATACGTGAACCGAACCGATGTCAACATAGCATCAAGCTCCAGTGTCACAGTGCCACGTCACTCAAGCTCAGTCTCCTAGTCCCACTGTGACTGGGGGAACAGGAGCCCGACACCTGGGTTGTTGGCAGTTGGGATTAGCCGTCCCCTCTCTGCGTGAACCGGACTGCGGGGCCATGGGGCGCACATGGACGAGCCTTGTGGGCTCGGGGATTTGAATACCGATGCTGTGCTGAGTTTTCAGCTCCTGAGTCCGTACACAGCAATGAATCGGTAAGCGGTCTACTCCCTCGCCCCGTTTCTAGGCCCGCGTTGTCTGGCAATGTGGCGCAGCGCGAGATCCAAAGCCGGTGAGCTTACCTCCTCCCTCTCACCCCCCATTTGGTAATTGAAAGTTGAACTGGAGAAGCCTCGTTAGTTCTTCTTGAGAAGTGAATTCCACCGTCGGTTTGAGAGAAAAACTAGAAAATTTTTATTCCATTTCTCTGGAATTGTTCACATTAATTGCCTAAATCTTTTTTAATTATTTTCCTTAATGCTTTTCTTGGGGTAAATTGATTTATTTATTTTTTAGATAATTTTACATTAGTCTGTATTTTATATGCGATTTTATATCGATGCATTCTAATCACGAGTACTCGTACACTTTAAGAATGAAAAGATTCAAACTCACAATCTTTCACGTGACAACAAAAAAATTCTTATTGCTTGAGCTATTACTTTGAACATATATTCAGACTGATTATCATATTCTTCAAATAATAAATTAAATAAATATTTGTTGATGTTAAATCTCAATAAAAGAAATAGAAACAAGAGAAAGAATATGAGAAACACTTTTATTCCTCTCAACCCTTCAAATCACATCGATATCTTGACCTCCACAAGAAACTCCCAAATTTCCATACAACCACCACACCATATAATATCTCAAAAAGGAACATTTTACAAATAACGCTAAAATAGTAGATTCAATCCAAAATCAATTTTGGGCCTAAGCGTAAATGTGAAATATTATCAGAATTCAGGTAATATCTGTAACATTTTGAGATATACATGAAGCAGAGAGACACCAGAATACTTTAAATATATCCTGTAAATTCTTTTTCCCTTTCTTGAAATAAAGGAAGCTAGAAAAATATAATAATGTTCAAACTAAATAAATAGAATTAAAAAACTATATGCAAGATGCACAAACACAATTCACAAATTGGGTATAATAACCATTGAATACACTTTAGATCAGACTCACATCAGAGAGAGAGAACGGCATTTAAAGAACCCGCATTTATCCAAAGAAAAAAAAAAAGGGAAAAAAAGAGGAGAGAATGATAATTCAAACTGCGAACCAACTCTTATTAACTTGTCTTGAAATCTATACAACTAATGCAACTACAGTTCAGAGCTCTTTTATGAACTGTGGCGATGCTATGAACACACGGGGAAAATTTAAAAATTAAAATAAAATAAAAATAATAAAAAGAACTAGAAATGATGAAACTAGCGAATAATGGATGAAGTAGCATGGAGAATCTACAGCAAAGTCTTAAAAACCGAAAGTATTCTCCCCGCTGTAGCTGATGTAAAGAAACCCATCTTCATCCTTCTTCTCCTCGTACAGAGTAGAGATTTGAGCTCCTACAAAAAACTCAAAAAGAGAGCAAGAAAACAACTAAAATGCATAACTGATAAACTTTACATTACATTTGGAAGACTCGTTACGCACCAAAAATTACCTGTAGTTGGAAGAACATTATCTATGAATAAAAAGATGGCCTTTTCTGCGCTTATGTCGATTCTCTTGCGAATAACATACGCAAACTGCCCAAGAGTCAACTCAGACGGAACCAGATACCTGGATTCATAGTTTATGGAAAATGTCAAGAAATCGACAAGTAGTACCATTTACAAAAATAGCCAAATTAGCAAGTAACATTGATTTCCAATTTGTTTTATAGCAAAAAGAGGAGTACACAAGCTTACTTTTTCTTGTCAACATTCGGAACATCACTTTTCCCTGCCTTCTCCACTATCACCTTAAAACTCATGTTGAGAAAAATGTCAGTACATAAATTTTTTAAAAGGTACATAACTGAAATCATAATTCAAAGAAGCAAAAGAGCAAATGCTTGTAGCAAACTGTCCTCCAAGAGAAGAATTCAGTATCAAGTTAAATACTGTGTTAGATCAACCAGCTCAAGCTTTAAATTGAAGCATTCTCGAAACTACCGCAATTTGGCTTTAAATTGAAACATTCTCGAAACTACCGCAATTTTCAGATTGCAGTAAATAGGTATCATTGCATTGTCCTGATCACCAAACAATCCAACAAATAAACTGGCAAGAACCTATAGTCTATGAAGACGTATACACCATCACTGCACATTGAAGGTCAAAGTTTTGTTGTTTGGAAAAGTGTGTGTGTGTGAGAGAGAGAAAATTGAGAATAATATAGGAGGCAACTCCGTCCTATATCGCACTCATTATCATCTTCATATATATATATATATATATATATATATATATATATATATAAAGAGTTGATCCCCTAAGAACGGTTCTCACGAATTCATGTGAGAACTTTCACGTGGGCCGTCAGATCTGATAGAGATCTAGTTTTATTTGATTTGATCTATCAGATCCAACGACCCACGTGAAAGTTCTCACAGAAATTCGTGAGAACCGTTCTTAGGGGATCAGCTCCCTATATATATATATATATATATATATATATATATAATCACCTGATTAGGAGTTTATTTACTCTATTTTTTTTGGGTTCAAAATTTAACAGTTTTTTAATAGTAAAATAAAATGGAATGATTAAATTAATGAGTAAACGAACTCCAAATCACTTGATTTTTTTTATATATATACATCTTATAGAACATAAAAATGATAATGTGCGATCGGATCGTGGAAAAAAATTTGAGAGATATGATTTTTGAGTGCGACATAGGATAAAGTTGCCTCCTATGTCAACGGATTTACATATTCCTCTCTCTCTCTCTCTACACACACGCAAAATCAGATGGTTTTTATTTCTCAATCATTTTGACTTGCTCCTCAATAGAAACCATGTAGGGAAGAAAATAAGTAGGCCATTCCCAAGCATTTAATCACCCATTTGGTAAAAGAATACAGTTTCAACAATTAGAGCAGAAAGAGAGGAAAAAATAATCTAGGTCATGAGTAAATGATTAAACATAATGACAAAATATAATTGATGGTGGAATCAAACGGTTCAAATTTAGTAAGATTTGTTGATTTTATTTGAATTTAAACTTGAGTAGATTTGGTTGAGATTTAGTATTTATTTGAATTAGATTTGGGTAGATTTGATTTTATCAATAATTGCACGTATAATGCACGTATTGTAGGTCATATATAGCCATATATTGAATTTTGAAGATAATGATGAATTGATTAAAAAATTATTTTCCTATGAAAATTTGTGTTGTTTTGATTTGATCTCATGCATTGAGTCAAAACAGGCAGTGAAGCCAAGATTCGAGTTGTGATCCGTATTCATATCTTTCGTTTACTCTCTTATTCTGTCTCAATTCCACCAAATCCCCCACCACAAAGTCACAAAACCTAATCTTCCTTCCGTCCCACATCAATTTGGTATTAGAGCCAAATTCCTACTCTTTTCCTTCCACAAAATCCACTTCAAAAAAATTCACAAATTTCCCAAAACCTTAGGTCAAGTTCTTGTTCTTCCTTCAGTTCAAAAAAAAAATCAAAAAATCAAAAAAAATCAAAAAGTCAAAAAAAGTTCAAGCTCCTTATTCATCATCTCCCTCCTCTGCAACCTAACACCACTGGCGACATCCTCGCGCCACTGACAACCCCGTCGGTCCTCCATCTTCGCTGTGACCTCACCACGCCACCGCCTCGTCACCATTGTCGAAGCTCCCTCGCCAGCCTTCCGCCTTCGTCAAAACCTCCAAGCATCCGCATCATATCGGAGCTCGGCCACCCTCGCGGCCTCGCCGTGCCTCTGCAACACGCTGATGAGACCTCCAACAGCCACCACCATCCCGCCATAGCACCACCAAAGCAGCCACGACCTCTGACAACACTGACGAGGTCAGATCTGCCCACGCCGTCTGAGTTTCTCATCCACCGCAACCACGCCATTCCTCCTCTCACTTCGTCGACAAACGACACTTCTCAGAGCTCACTAACATCCTCCGAAGCCCCCACAGTCTTCCAAGACCTGCTCCAACCTCGTCTGCTCTCGATGAAGAGCATCGTTTTCATCTCCGCCCTCTCCGCCCTCTCCGCCGCCACTGACGCCACCGGAGATACCTATATTCGCCACCGCCAAGGGTCCAACCCTAGCGCAATCAATCGGGAGAGATTAGTTATCGGGTTGTGAGTTTGAATTAACATGCCTCAATCAAACACGATAATAAGGGCAAAGCGGGTTTCAACCCACAACTTAAATTGCAGATCAGATCGGGTTGGATCCAACCACAGGACCCAAACCCTTTAATCAGCCAATCCTAGTTCAACCGAGTCAGCCCAATTGACTTAATTAGTTTACTCACCGAGTCAACTTAGCCATTCAGCAGCATGAGTCCTGATTCACCCGAGTCAGCCCAATTGATTCAGCAAGTTGACTCACTGAGAGCAAGCTTCCAGAGCCCGTTTCAGGCCTGTATGAAGTTTGTTTCAAGCTCTGTTCGAAGCGTTGGATTTATAACCGAGTCTCGGAGCCACTGAAAAGATTTCACAGCATTTGGACAGTAGATCTGATTTTCACAAGTCTCTATTTGGTGCGGTACTATTTCAGTTACAAACCAGTAGTGTGCTTCGGGCTTTGTTTCTGACCAGATTTACGTTGTTCTTGAGGCAGCCATCTTCCACTTTCTATTACCACTGTCCCGGATTTTTGTTGATGACTTTCAACTCTCTAGCGTAGGGATTTCTCCGAGGAATTTTGTGTGTGGTCATGAATGACTCACCCCTCAGGTGATATTCTAACTTGAGCTGAATTGTTAATTATTAAATTACTTACAACTACAATTGAATTGCGATAATATGTTGTTTGAATTATAATTTGCTTTTATCTAGTGATTGCATCGTTGTTTGTCATTTTTCATCATTTTAGGAGTAAATTTTCTTAGCATTTAGAACTTGAACTTTTTAGAATATTTTTTTATTATCACTTACATATGCATTTAGCTTACTTGAGTCTTAGAAGTTACATTGCATCCACTTGATTGTTTAACTTGCATTTGTGTCCAGATTGGTGCATATTTTCACATGAGTTATCAGTATAAGACTTGCACTAGAGGTGACCATGGAGTAGTTGTGCCTATAATTGGCGCGCTAGAAAAGAGAAAATAGCGCGTAGATTTATGCTAGAAGATCCTAATTTGATGGTTATTATGATCCTAGTGTATTTAGTGATTAGCTAGCCAATATAAATTGCTATTTTGATTGGTATAGTGATGGGGAATCAAACAGAGGATTTGTTGATTTTATTTGAATTTAAATTTGAGTAGATTTGGTTGAAATTTAAAATTTATTTGAATTAGATTTGGATAGATTTAATTTTATCAATAATTGCACGTATAGTGCACGTATTGTAGGCTATATATAGCAATGTATTGAATTTTAAGAGTAATGATAAATTGATTAAAGTTTTGTTTCCCTATGAAAAAAATTGTGTTATTTTTGGTTTGATCTCATGAATTAAATCAAATCAGGCAGTGAAGTAAAGATCGCGGGTTGCGATCTGCGATCATATCTTTCCTTTCCTCTTTTGTTCTTCTCCAGTTCCACCAGATCTCCCGCCACAAATCCTAATCTCCCTTCCATCCCCATGTCAATAATACCCTTAACATGAATGGTGAAACATGCCCAGTAACGCTACAAAAGTTGGCATTAGGTTTTATGAGAGGCACTCCCAGTCTAATTTATTTTCATCAGGTGACACTTTCAAGATTTAGTTTCAAGGAATTTCTAGCATAGTTTATGAGAAATCATCCAAAGGTACATTTTCTTTGAAACTCAAACTTCGTTTGATTTTCTTATGGAACTTTCTCAATGGACTTAGGAACCAAGCAGTCTAGGCTACCTAATTTGACAACATAGGACATCTTTACAACCATCAAATCTTTATATCCACATGTAATTCCCCACCCTACCTCCCACGGAACTTGTGGCATATTACAGCAAGTGCAAAATGAAGGAGATCTATTCGCTACTTATTGCTGAACCGTATATTAGCAAGGCTAAAAAAAGTTGCGAAAATGCCCATGGTGTAGTTTTTTTTTTTTTTGGGAGCAATCAGAAAAAAAGGGGCTGCTTTCCATGTCCACATCAACATGGACTTGGTATTGAGCCTGTGAAGGAACAGGAGGAAGACCATCTTTTTGGTCATAAACAAGTTTCTAAGAAGGATATTTTAAGTGATCCTTGTGAAGAACCAGTAAGAAATTTACAATATCATCATCCTATCTATTCCATGGACAAAAAAAGATCATGAATTCATGCCTGAAGACTTTACAAGGCGGGTTACAGATCATGGTACGGCATCAACTTATGAAGTCAGCCGACAAGAAACACACTAATAAGCTATCAATAATAAAATTACTAATACAAGCATCAATTCATGTGGATCTTCCAAAAACCACAGGCACACAATTGATGGACAACGCAGTTAACATATCTTGAACTCATTCAACAAAATAAGGTGGTTAAACGGTCCATCACAATCTAGCTTCAGACTGCTTAGGTGGCTTTTAATATTCTTCCTATGGAAAAGTTTTCATTGAGACATGAACAGAACACGAGGTTTACAAACTTGTTTGGCTGCTGACAAGGAAAGAATAGGATTGAAAAGTTTTCCAGCTAAGGGCTGCCCATCCTACTTCCAAACTTTAAAACTTTAAAAGTTTTTCACGAGGAAAAGCACTATAGCTAATCATTACAGTACTCTTCCTCAATCTCTTTATCACCTGTGCAAGTATTTTCCCAATTTTCACTCATGCTTACAAACAAAAAGTTCCTAAGAGTCCCAACATCAGAGGGGGATGAGTAGTGTGTAGTAAATACACCTCACAGAAGTCAAAGAAGATAAATCAAATTCAGTGATATGGAAGAAAATTTTAAGGTATTATATAGACAAGGGCACAAGCTTCAACACGTGGGAGTCTTACTACAACCACTAGATGCGTGATCCAGTGACATTGGCATAGTCTATCTTAAACTAATCCAACAAGATGAGGAAGTTTAACAGCAGTTAAAGCACATCAGAAACAAAAGTTTTCAAGAGGGAAAACTAGTGCACGTAGACCTTAAAAAAGTAAATGTAAGAAGTAATGCTTACCAAAAGAATCTCCTAACAGCTATAACAATATTCAACATTGACGATCTCTACGAGTATAATGGACTTGATGACAAGCTGAACCAAGAGAGACGTGTTTGACTGGTTGTAAAGATAGAAATGTAAGGAAAAAGAAAAGATAAATAAAGTCAGAGGAAATGACTTCCTTTCATATACATCTAATCAGATTTGTCATATAATGGCTAGGAAACTTTCTACTAGTGAAAGTATCAAAAAATAGAATGAATTGATGTCTGGTGCAGATACATCCACATGTTCTCAAAACAGCCAAGAGCTAACCTTAGCGAATCAAATACAAAAGTAAATTTCAGGCGCCCGTGGCTAAAGATTTATTAACGAGCTAATTGTAATATCTATATTTAGTTAATGGTTATTAAGACATCTAGTTTAAGTTTGGTCCTCTAGTAGTGAATTACTATATACAATGACTTGAGTTACTCCTCTGTTATGGTTGGTCCTTTCATGGTGCATTTATAGCTAGAATACTTAGTTATGAGCTATTAGAGGAGTTTCTTTATATTTTGTCTGGTTTTGTTATACATGCCAAAGAGGACATATGCCTCCAAAATAAAATTTGATTTGAAAAGGATATCATATGGCATTTACTAGATTTCTGAACAGCCATGAGTTCCTGATAAGTCCAGTCAACCTTATCTGGAACTCCAAGTGCTATTTACACTTCTACGAAAAGCAACGAAATGGGGGATTTTAGCATGTTGTGTGTGCATTTGGGGTTTCCAGGTAGCCAATCATTAGGATAAGGATTGAATGCTGAGCAGTCATAAGGATAAAGAAAAGCGAGAAAAAATATAAGTATATTTTTTTAGGAAGAAACAATTCATTAAGGACCCTAAATGTCAGTTTGACTCACTTCTAATTCAAATAATACCAATTAACTCGGTGTTCTCTAGATTTTTCTCTGAAGAAAAGATAAAATCATTGATTTATGATTCTGTAGAACTAAAAAAGAAAACAAATATTACCAGAAATTAACAGTTTATATCACAGCCATTCCACGACAAATAATAACATTGAAATGCAAAGTATAAGCATGACTTCTATGGTGACCATTATCATCGTATCGACAGCATCTCATTCAGAAAAATATATGGCATGCATATATATTGTAAAAGAGATTAGAAAAAGGAATCATTACACGCCAATCACCCGAGTCAATCACCAAACAATTATAGCACGAACCAATATAAAAATAGTGAACACGAGATTTAACAAAGTTCGGCAACTTGCTTATGTCATCGAAGCAGAAGGGAGAAGATCGTATTCAATTAACAGAGTTACAAGAGTTACAAATTGATCCGAGGATCCAAATTGATCATAACTGATCCAAATAGAGAAACTACACAATTTACCATAGTATTTCCTCAAACGAACTAACCTAGAACTCCCAATACAAATCACCTATTCTGGTTGCAACTTGATGCAATTGATCACAAAAGTTCCCATATTTATAGTCATAGAAAGGAGACCAAATAACCAGAATTTGGGTCAAAATGGAATTAGAATTCAATTTGAACCGAATCTGAATTCGGGCGGATTCGTTGTCCCTGAAGTGAAAAACAAGTCTGACTTCAAACCATCATATCTATTTTGTTTCTTATTGGAATTCGATGATTCAAAAATCATTGAAAGATCTTTGAGTTACATACAACTCTTATGAAGATACTAAATTCATCTGAGACTTCTCTCTTAGTTGCTGATGACATCAATTAAGTCTTGTGCTCCTCCTTTCTACAAACTAATTCCAATTGAGTTTTTTTAAAAAAAACTCCAATTTTTATGTTCTCTCGTATAATTCTCCAGCTGGGTTAAGATTTCTCAAATCTGAGTCCAACACATTGAATCGCTAATTTCAACTCAGCAAACGGGATGAACCATTACGACTGCATACGTATCTCATGCTCAAAGGATCAAGCCACACGTAGTTCATCCAAACAAACTCCGAAAAGCTCAACCATCAACTGAAACCAAATCTACATCAACAAACCCAACTGGCTGAATCATACGGATCTCATCATCACAATCGTCATGGAGAACAATAATTTTCAACTTGAGTTGATCTATCTCACCAACTTGAGATTCATGCTTCTTCGCCCACTTTCGTGGATTCATCTTGGTTCCTATAACTGCAAACAACTCAACATCTTCATCAATGCCTTCAGCATCCGAATCAGCTACATAATCGCAACACGTTGTCACATCCGGTAAGATCCCAAACGATATTGAAGTAACTAGAGATGGTGGATAGCATCAACCACCTTCCGCTGCGATAATCTTTGATTTTCATCATCTCTACCTACTGGGAGAGGGTAGATTTCAACAATGAAACCTCATCAAATATGAGGTACATGTTCAACATAATCTTCTTATTTTCTGAGTCCACAACTTGTAGCCTTTCAAATATCTTTTAACACCCAAAAACACAAACTTTTTTTGATGTAATACAATTTACTCACAAATTCAACTTGTCATTTTTGATTCCAAAGTAGGTCGGACATCCAAATACACGCAACAAACTATAGTCTTAAGCAGCTCCACCTGACCAAATATACAACGGAGTTTTACCTTCTATCGTAGTCGACAACAACCTATTCATGAGATGGCTTGCATACACCAAAGTTTCAGCCCAAAATAATTTATTTAATGATGCATTAGACAATAAATATCGAACCTTCTCCAGTAAGGCACGGTTTATCTTCTTAGCAATCCCATCTTTCCGAATTGTGAAGTTCATATTCATATCATTGTTCTGGCCAAATTGAAGAACCAGATCCTTGTACTCCCCAACATGATCAACTTGAAGCACCTTGATCTTCCTACCGGTTTGATTCTTCATCAGCTTCTTCCACTTTACCAACAAACCTAGGACTTCAAATTTTTATCTCATAGGGTATATATACCCAACAATTCCTAAAACAATCATCTACAAAAAATACAGTACTGATGACCTCAAACGACACAGTCTTGGTAGGTCCTAATACATCAATGTGAACACAATCAAGAAGACCTCCTATGTGGTGAAATGCGGTGCTGAACTTTAGCTTGTCTCCTTGTCCAGAACATAACGTTCGCCAAATTCCAAATTGCAGGTAGTTTCACCTTTAAATAACCCCTGCTTCGTCAAAACTTGCAAAGAATCCAGGCCAATGTGTCTGAGTCTCATCTATCATAACCTGATAAAATCGCCATTCAAATGTTCTAAAGGTGCCAAATTTTCAGTAATTGCACTACCATTCAAGCAGTACAAGTTGTTACGTCAAATGCCCTTCAGAACAACCAATGAGCCTGGAACGTCTTCCCCAAGAGTCCCTCTCAGGCCCTCCGCCTCCAAAACTCCAACTAATATAAGGTTCTTCTTCAACCGAGGAAGATACCTCACATCCTGTAACTCTCTCACCATCTCATCGAGCATCTTAATACAAATTATACCTATCCCCTTAATATGGTATGTGTGTCCATCATGGTTCACAGTCGCGGTCTTGGCCGCCGACTCGGCGGGCACTGAGACGGATCGGTCTCGGTGACTTGGATCAGTATCGAGCGATGCGCGCAAGCTAAAAAATTCTAAAAAAAATCACAATAAATCTTAAAAAATGTAGACATTCATATTCATGTATCACATGTCCAAAATATATCACCTAGCATACTAAACATAAAGCGAAAGTATAAATACACGCGTCGTCGGTAGAAGCATATCAAAATACATGCACAATATAGTAAATTGAACAAACTACATTCATAAATACATGCTAATGTAGTTATTTCCACATTGAATTGCGATGAGGCACAAAATTATCATCATAATGTCGAATCGACCGAGTCAATTCCGATTCTCGGCCTAGTCAGTCTCCTCTGAGTTGAGTCGACCGACTCGTGACTCGGACTCGTCTCGGAGTGGGCCGAGACGGATACGACTCGGCCGACTCGTCTCCGACTCGGCCGAGTCTTTGAACCATGGTGTCCATCTCCAAACGACATCAAACCTCTATCTAGTTTTTCAAAACTAGCAAACCACTAATACTTGGGACAAACGTGATAGGTAGCACCCGTATCCAAAATCCACTCAGACATTTCTGAGTAGCAAAGGAGTAATAAAGAGAAAACACTGAAGAGTCAAAATTAGTACCATCATCCGCCTGTGTGGTGTTTGCCTCTGATCTCGGTCCCTTCTTCTTGAGCCTTTTGACAATCTTCCAATGTCCTTCCTTGCAGAAAGGACACTAGTTCTTTCCCAATTCATGATTACTGGTCTTGGACTTACCAGCATCTCTCTTGCCCTTCTGATGATTGGAACCAATTCCTTTTGCAGTCAACACCTCTGTGTTGTGCTACTGGAAGAAGACGTCTTGTCCTTCCTCACCTCGTAATTCCCAAAAGCAGCTGACACATCATTGTAGCTAGGTGAAGACTTACCATTGATTAAGGTTAGAACGAAGGTCTCATACTCTTCATCCGGAAGAGAGCATGCATAAGCCACGGGTCGCACGACAGAAGAACACCCAGCATAAAGATGCACACTCCTCCAATGTGAAATAGGAAGATTCATCTTCACTTTTTGTAGTAGTCGTGACCAACAACCATCAGCAGTCGGCTCGTTGGTAAGGCGAGAGCTTCAAGCCCAATTTCTGGCGGCACACCCCCAAAACAAGCACCACTAGACGAAGGGGGCGGGGAAAGCTACAGGCCCAAAACCTTCGACCCTTC
This sequence comes from Agave tequilana, assembly GCA_038442645.1. NCBI lineage: Eukaryota > Viridiplantae > Streptophyta > Magnoliopsida > Asparagales > Asparagaceae > Agave > Agave tequilana. Next base: position 216,225 of record JAVJIF010003425.1, on the reverse strand, counting down.
TTTCTATATGGGGGTGCCTGGGGTACATCATCTTGTCATTTTGTCGTCGTTGATTCCCGGTAGGCCGAAGTGTTTGGCCATTCCTTCTCCGCGCCCGCTCACGCTTCGATGACCTATCACGAGGTAAAGAGAAGAGAGTACGAAAGAATTATAAACAGAGCAGGCTGTAAAAAAATTCTAAATATGACAAGTCCCCCATGGATTCGAGAAGAAGGAAATGAAGAACGGGAACAAAATGAAATAAAGCATTTCTAGCGGATGAGCTTCTCCCAATTATATTGGTAATAGAATGGGCGGACCTGCACAAAATAGGTTGTGTTCGGGGATCATCTCCGAACTTCACTACATGAAATGAATTAAAACAAAGGAAGACGCCTGCGGGTACTAACTTCGACCCAAGAACAACAATAGGAAAAACATAAAGGGATTTGGTACTAACCCTGGGCGGTTGCCGTCAACTACCAACAGCGCGACATCTCTTAGCCAGAGGGTGGGTGTCACAGGTTGCTCTAGAAACCGGCCGACGGGAAATAACACTACTCTGGACCTTGTCCTCGTCCTTCATCACCTCATCTATGTAAGTTAGGCCTGCAAGAAACTTTGTGTAGTTGTTCATGTGCTCACTAATGGAGATTATGTTCTGTTGAAAAAAGTAAAACCTCCTTTTTAGCAAGCAATTCTCGATGCTTTTAGTCAAATATTTGCTCTAAAGGATCTCTCAATTTTTTTTTTGCAGAAGTCCCTGTCATCACATAATACTTGATGTCTTATGTCAAATAAGACCTGATGACGCCACACGCTGTCTGATTCATCTTGTCCCAATTTTTCTCTCAAGTCTTCGCTGGTTTCTCTTGTAAAAAGAGTGTCTTTCAAATTTTGCGCGCTCAACGCATTCATTAACTCACATCTCCACATACTGAAGTTTATGCCATCGAACTTCACCACATCGATCTTCAACTGGTGGATGTTCACGATCTTCACCGTTAACTGATTAATCTTGGCCATCTCCTCTAGAAAATACCAACTCTAACGTGGAAAACCAATGAAAAGTAGATTCAAACTAGATAAAGATCGAACATTTAGCTCAAAGTGAAACCCTAGATGAGTTTTCAAATGATATACTCCAGATTACAACGAACATAACAATGTCGCTCTGAAATCGACATACGATCTCTGTCGAACAAACCACAATGCTCCGGGATCGACACACGTTCCAGACGAACCTGAGAAGCTCTGTTACCAATTGTTGTGCCTGCCGGAGGTATCCAACACCGCCAATCACCGAGATCAGAGTTCCAATGCCGAATCAATCACCAAATATTATAGCACGAACCAATACAAAGAGAGAGAACACGAGATATAACGAGGCTCGACAACTTCCCTACGTCCTCGGGACAGAAGGAAGAACTTATTCAATCAACAGCGTTACAAGAGCTACAAATTGATCCAAAGATCCAAATTGATCAAAACTGATTCAAATAAAGAAACTACACAATTTGTCATAGAATTTCCTCAAACAAACGAACCTTAGAACTCTCAATACAAATCACCAATTCTAGTCACAATTTGATACAATTGATCACAAAGGATCCCATATTTATAGCCAGAGAAAGGAGATCAAATACCCATAATTCAGGTAAAAAAACAAAATCAGAATTCTATTTAAAACCGAATCTAAATTCAGGCCGGATTCGTTGTTACTTAAGTGAAAAACAAGCCTGACTTCAAACCATCATATATCTCTCATTTCTTATCAAATTTTGATGATTCAAAAATCACTGTAAAGATCTTTGAGCTACGTACAACTCTTATGAAAAGATCAAATTCATCTGAGACCTCACTAGGTCTTCTGATAACATCAATTGAGTCATGCATTGCTCCTCTCCTCTCTCCAGGCTAACTCCAATTGAGTTTTTTTTTAAACTCCAATTTTATCTTCTCCCCTACAGTTATAATATCACAGCAAAAGGATTCAACCTATATATAGAGAGAGAGATAGACTTGTGTAGTTCCAAAAGAAAATTAAGCCCGAATCTTTCTCACTTAAATACTAACATCCAACATTCCAATACAAGATCCACTCTGTTGAAGTTGATACAAGATCCACTCTGTAGAAGTTGATATATATTATTTAAAGTAACTAAAAATAAAAAACAAATATTTTGAATATTTTTTGTCCATCCATCAAGCAGCGCAAAATGGACGGCCGAAAGTAGTGAGTTGGTTAGATCTATGTCTTTAGACATACAAATTCTCGATCCGGCCATTTGATCATGATCTAAACATTTAAAAACCCATACAAACCATTTTTTATTAGGTTTCGAATGTTCTACACCGTTAAACTAACCAACTCACTATTTAGGCCGTCTATTTTTTCCCTATTTGATGCAAAGGCAAAAAGTATTTAAGATACTTGATTTTTTTGGTTTATAAATACTTGGAATAATATAGATCGACTTCCACAGAATGAATCTTATATTCAGATGATGTATGGTTGTATTTGAGTGGGAAGAATCCGGGCTCGAATACTTCCGAAACTACATAAGTCTCTCTCTCTCTCTCTCTCTCTCTCTCTCTCTCTCTATATATATATATATATGGGCAAAGTTACAATGTGCCTTTGTGTAACTAAGCTTAGTTACACATAGCAATTTTCACCACACAATTTTATAAGGTGGGATACAAACAAATTTTTGTGTGTATGGTCCCCACAAATTGCTAATAACCTATTTTAAAAACCATTTTTGTGTGGAAGAGAGAAGTGTGTGTAACTTAAGTTAGTTGCACATAGGTGTATTGTAACACACACACACACACTCTCTCTCTCTCTATATACACACACACACACACACACACACACACACACACACAAAAGCTACAAATCCAGTCAATTCAATTATAATAACCTACTTATTCATCTGTATGAATTAAACATAGAAACTATAACAGGGAAAATTCAATTTTTCCTGTAATAACCATCATGACAAAATAGACAGAATCACATCAAAGATGGATAGAACTAGAATTACAAAAAAATATCTCAACCATTTAACGGGTAGAAGTGCCCTTTCCTATAGGCTTTAGAAGAGAGAAGGCAACAAGGTTTTCTATGACTAGAGAAAGACATGTTACAATCTTATTATGCAAACTCCTAATCCCAAAAATTTTTAACACATGCTCCTATACATGAACCCAACTCACAACAGGAGAAAAAAAAAAATTCAACCAGTCGCTTATTATCAACATACTTGTTCAACTCTATATACTGCCAACTTCAAGGCCAAGCCCAATTAAAAATTTTCCCAATACTCAGACAAGATAAATCAAGAAACACCCCAACTTCCTACTAATTCTATTTCAGATTTAAAACATATTGAACTCAAAGAAACAGTTCTCACCGGAACACGATCAGGGTATTTCTCCCTGATCCTTGCAGACTCTGCCTTCCTCTTCTCTGCAAACCAAAAACCAAATTATGGGCAAGGACAAGATGCAACCTTTCCATAAAAAAACTAACAAAAAGAAAGAAATAAGTCTCACCGAAACTATTCTCCTGCTTGAAAGACAAAACAGAGGTCGGGGCCATCTCTCTCCTGCAATCACCCAAACCACCAAAAGAAAACCCAATTGAATAAAGCAGATTACACAAGACCCACATCAGAAACCCAAAACAAAACAAGCCCAGATCACAAAAAACAACCACAAACAAGGGGGGGAAGGATCAAAGATGAAAACTTTCACATACCCAATGAAGGAAAAAATGATCTTTAGGGTGTAGTTTGTTTGTTAAAAAATCAAGAGAGGAAAAGAAGCAAAAGGCAGCATATATATATACACACACAGAGACAGAGGTTTAGAGAGGAAAGAAGCGCCGAGAAGAAAGGATTGCTTTAAAGGGTTTGGATATTGGATAGAGATAACGAGAGCCGACAATGATATCTTTATTGTGTATTTTTTATTTTTTATTTTTGAATTTAATTTAAATATGGTGTCTTCAAGGCGATTACTTCTCTCTCTCTTATAATTAAGCCATCACGTCTTTAATTCAGTTTGTATTAACTACCGATTCAAGCGGCGTATACTTTCAGTAGAATTTTAAAAGGTATGTAACGGTAAAATTTTAAGTTTTTTTTCTGAAAATAATATCTCATTAGTGAGAGAAAAAGAATCATGTATATTTTGGAATACTATCATCCTAAGTTTTGAAATCGACAACCAAAATAAAAAAAATCTCTGTTGTTAGTTGTGGTACAATACTCATTTATTTTATAAAAAAAAATAAATTTAATAAAATTTTTGATCTGCTTTATTTTATTTAATTTCAACATTATTTTATAATGGTTTTGACATGTTTTAATTCTCATCCATCTTTTGGAGTACTGCTGCAATATAACTTGTTAGGTTTTTCTTAAATTTCTGTTCTCTTTCTTGTTTTTGTTAATCTCATTTTAGGCTCTTTAGTGATTATTATATATTTTAATTTCTTATATGCATGTGACGAAATAGAGAAAATTGAGACTCATTGAGACACATAACCGGCACAATTTTATACCTAATAATGTCATCACATCATCATCTTTTTCTTCTTCTTCTCGTACTTCCTCCTCTGTGGGTGCACTTAAAAGAAGAGTTCTGATAACATTGTTTTTCTTTTTTGATAATCAAACAAAACGGAAAAAGAAAAGAAAAACAAAATAAAAAACTACAAACTAACCATTGACACCTTCAGAGAAGGGGTCGATCCTCATTTCTTCGAGAAACTTCATGTCATGTTCTATCATGTGAGTTCATCTTCTATTGAATTCAAATTGATTTCATAGCGTTGTTTTATATACAGGCCTGTTATTTTCTTTAAAGCCCACATTGGAACATAGCTAACCAAATTGGGTCAAGACTCACTTTAAATTTAGGCCTGTTACAAATCCCAACACTCAAGGCCCATTTTTCCCCCTAAATTTTAGGCCCGGGAGAGGAACTATTGGGCTCAAAGAGTTGGGCAGAAACTCTCTCATTTCATAAATCTCATAGTTTAAATTCTACGAACTGTTGATTTTCGATAAAAATTTTTTTTTATAAAAATCAGTTAACCATTATTTTTTAAAATAAAGTACAATTTATGAGGTTACATGTAAACATCCGAAAACATGCAAATAGTAAAATGAAGGGTCTTTTCCGCAAAAATGAATGTTTTAATCTAGTATCATTAATCGTATTTGCTTACCCTCAAAAGGACCATACTTGCTCAGTCATCCATACATTAATACGCAACATTTAGCAATGCAATGATTTTATTGGATGAGTGATTGAAACACAAGAAGCAAGATTTATTACACATAAAGGACGCATATATAATGTAATTTATCTAGGGCATAGTTGTTACATTTCTTGTTTAGAAAATCAAGATTATTTCCTCATATCTTATGCATTTAAAAACAATTAAGACATATAATACCTCCACACACAAAACATTTGCAAATAGAATTGTACCGTTTTGAGCGAGTGAGAGTTTGATACGGGAGATTTCAGGTTCAAAATAAGACTACAATCTTGTTCAAAAATTTAAAAAAAAAATTCTAGCTAATCAACAAGCTAATTAGAGTTCTTATCTGTCAATTTAAGAGAAGTAAATAAGCATGTGGCCATTATAAATTGCTTCCTCAAACAAACAATTGGAAATTTTCTCTCTCTCATGTCTCAATTTAAGAGAAGTAAATAAGCACGTGGCCATTATAAATTGCTTCCTCAAACAAACAATTGGAAATTTTCTATCTCTCAATGAGTCTTTGAGAATTATAGCTGCACACATATCACATATTACATACAAAATCTTTTTGGGAGGATTGCAGCAGCCAAACAACAAAGGTGGCAAGAGGAGCTGGCAATGTACCTGATTTGGGCTCTATGTATACATATTGCTTGAGGTACAGGGACTCAAGGGGAGGAAAGAACATGTCACCACCCTCCTTCTGTCTTTGGCCAGCCAAGCTCAAGGCAATACAAAAGAGAGAAAGGTGATGAGAAGAAGAAACAAAATGAGAGTTATCTTTTATAGTATTAATTTTTTTTCTTATTATTTTGCTCATCAGAATTAATTGAAGGTAATATTTTTTTATTCTAATATCCAATTAGAATGGTAAGCTGAGTTTTTACGCTTTGATATTTTTTTCTTCTACTTTTCTGTACAGATTCAGATTCAGTAAAAATTAAACTTGAACTTCTTTTGTATCATATTAAGTCATTGTAAAATAATGATGAGAAATTCTACCTCATTTGTTTTGATATTATCTTCTAACAGATTTTTTATATTTTTTATTTTTCTGAAATTGGAAGTAAAGGGTGGGATGTGGGTCACTTTCCAAATTGCAAACGAAAGGCTTTGGTTTTGGTTTTAGGTTGGCCCAATCGCATGGGGGTGGTCGTAGAAAGATGGATAGATTAAGGAAAATCTTCTGACAAGTCCAAATCATGGTTTTCCTGGACAATAGTGGTGCTACAAAGTGAGCTGTAAGTGTAAAGCTCACTTGTAGCAAGCACAACCGCAGGTGTTTGGTTGGCATGCAAATGAAAATTGGAATTATAGGCTCACTTGCAGTCCACGTAGGCCACACAATTAGGCATGTCAACGGGTTGGGTCCGGGACGTAACCCGAACCCGATTAATCGGGTATGAAAACACTTGATTGTTACCCAAACTCGTTTACCCATTTACCTGCCTACCCCTTTGACTAAAGGGGGCGGGTATGGTTATACTTAAACCATACCCGTTTACTGCATAATGCATGTTAATTATGTAAAATCAACTACCAGAAGCGCTCTCTGAAAAAAAAAAATGCAAGAAATAAGACTCGGCAAAAGCATCATGTCAATGTCTTAGAATACTGCCTCTACGGGCCTGTTTGGTTGACGGTGGAAGTGAGGAAGTAAGGAAGTGAGGAATTGGTAATAGTTCCCTTTGGAACTTGGGAATTAGTTAGTAAGTTTTCCGGTGTTTGGATGTTATTAGGAAGTGTGATTTAGAAAATGTTATGTCGTTTTCGGTGTTTGGATGGTAATGTGAAAGTGAAAGTGAAAAAGTTGACCACAAAGTTTACCGCAAAATAATATTAAAATAAAAATTAATTAAAAAATAAAAAATACACTGTAATTAGAATGCATGTGAGATTTACATGATCAAAACATTAACTGTTTTGTACTACAACTTATTATAAATGAGATTTACATGACCACAAAATTAACTGTAACACTTTGGAAGTGAGGAAATGGTTGTGTAAAAGAGAAAAGAGAGAAGGAAAAGGAGTTTTCTTATTTTCTTTTTCCGGTGTTTGGATAGATAGGGAAGTAAGCAATTATACTTCCTCATTTCTTTACTTCCGCCCACTTCCTTGCATCCAAACACTTGCAACAACACTTTTTTTTAGTAGGTCATAAAGTGATGATCTAAAAGCAGAGCGTGTATATAGAAAAACAACGTCTGTGTATAAAAGCAGATGCCAACAAGGTTAACCCGAATGCATCACAACCTCTTCAAGTGTTCAGTTCCACCTTCTTCAATGCAAGGAAATTGCATAGCACCATTCCAGCAATAAGGATTTGCCAATATGTTATATTTAGATGGATAAACATTAACATGATTTGCATTTCTTTTATAGTTTATGGTATACTAAGTGCATGTAGTGATGTATTTACTTCCCAAAAATTTTGCAAATAAGAAAAAACAAATTTCAGACAATATATCTTTCCAGAGTTAGGAAATGCCCTAGACATGAGTTCGGGTAGACGGGTCTAGACCTTCGGGTAAAGCGGGTTCGGGTATGGGAACCTCCCTTCAGGACCCGCGGGTAAATGGGACGGATATAGTATCTCTTTGGGTAAATGAGTCCGGAATCTGATACCACCCGTACCGTCCCAAATCCGACCCGGCCACACACAATAAGAGGCTTTTCTCCAACTGTATATTCATTTGCAAGTTGGCTTTGTTCCTGCATATGCAATTTGCAACATTTTACAAGTGGAAGGTGAGGAATCTACAAGTGGCCCCTTCATTTCCCACTCTTCATCTCTGTCATCAGTAACTCTCTCTCTCTCTCTCTCTCTCTCTCTCTCACACACACACACAGTGGAGAAGATGAGGAATCTACAAGTGGCCCCTCCATTTCCCCATTTTCATCTCTCTCTCTCTCTCTCTCTCTCTCTCTCTCTCTCTCTCAACCCCCCCCCCCCCCCCCCACCCCCCGGAAATCGCGTTCGCATTGCCTTCGCCATCATCGTGAAATCGACATCTCCGATGGTCAACGACACTTCGTCCATCGCCTCGTCGATGGCAATGGCGGTGTTGTCGAAGCTCGAGAGAAAAATTCTTTTTTTGCCCGGCTGGGCCCTAGAAATCACAGGTATGTCGTGGGGTCACCCACGTGTTGCTTAGCTTTTTTGCTATCGTCTTCTACGGTCGGTTCGCTGCGATCCTGTGGACCGTCACATGGTTGTGCCTGCTGCTTCGCCAGTGGACAGCGACGCTAGGCCGCCAGAATTTGTAGCGACAGAGAGGAGGAGGAAAGGGAACCACAGAGGGGTTTGAATTGAGGGAAAAAATAAATGATGAAAGAAAAATTATGAATATACTATTTTGTGTTTTTCTTTTTGAAATTTTGGTGCAAATTATTCAGGGGTGACGTTTTGTAAATTCTGGAAGCAGTCATGAAGGTCATGAGACCTTTTTCATGTTTTATTTTTTATTTGTGCTAAAAAAATTTAAGTTATTATCTCTATAATTATATAAATATATAGAGAGATTTTATGAAAGAGATGAAGAATTCTCTTTCTCATGAAATAAAAAAATTCAAATTCAAATGCGACTCTATCTTTGTATCCAATTTTTCGTGTTTTTTTCTCCCATGTCTGGATGCATTGGACAGCTGATTGTTGAATATCGTGCAATGAAAAAAATAAAGCAATTTATATGAAAAATCGTAAGCGCTATGAGTGTTTGATGATATTCTTTTCTTTTTGGTGTTACTAGCAAAAAAAAAAAAAAAAGATTTCGCTAGGTTTTATGTGATACCGTAATTAGAAAAAAAAATTCAGCTTTATAATTTAATTTGCTACAGTCATCTTTTTTTTTTTTAACCAACCACGTGCGCTTACGTGTCAAGCACAGAAGTGCTCCTCAACGGTAAAAAAAGTAAATGTCCCGCGGTAATCGCTTTGGTAAAACAGACTGCTTCAAAAATGCGGACTGGTTGCATATAAAGGACATTGATCATGATCGCAGATCTCAAAAAAATGTCATATATATATGAGATCCTCACAAAAATATCATGTTTTTGAGTCTTTATAGGACTGCAGTCATGATCACAATCTTCTTTATTATGATTGTGATCATGATCGTAGTTCTTACAAAAATGTTATGTTTCTAAGTCTTTATAAGATTGCAATTATGATCGCATTTCACTTTTTAGAACTGCGGCTATGATCGCAATCCTTACCAAAATGCCTTATTTTTTGAGTCTTTATTAGGACTGCGATAATGATCACAATTCTTACAAATGCACAATTTCTCAGCTTATATTGTGACTGTAACAATGATCGCAATTCTTACAGAATGCCTTAGTTTTGGGGTGAGCATTTGGTTCCGTTCATCGGCAAACCGGACCAAACTGAACAGTTTGGTGCGGTTTGAGATGAGGTTCAGCTCGGTTTTATTTCGATTTTTTAAGAAGCGACAAACCAAACTGCACCCCCCCCCTCCGCCGACCTCCCCTTTCCCCTCCTCCTCTCCCGACCTCCCCCTCCTTCTCCACCCCGACCTCCCCTTCCCCTCCTCTTCGCTTGGGGCTCGCCACCGATCCGTTAAAATCGAACTGCACCACACTGCATTGTGCGGTTTCGGATCGATTTTAATACCTTAGCGGTGCGGTGCGGTTTCAATTTTTGTGGCAAAAATCGCACCGCATCGCAGATTGCTCAGCCCTACCTAATTTTCAAATTAATAAAAGGACTGCGACCATAGTCGCAGTCCTTTTTTAGAACTGTGATCATGAGTCACAGTCCTCGTTTTAGCATCATCATCATCAGTAAACTCCTGTTACTGACATCGACTGATGCCCAATGTTTTTCAGATCTTAAAACCACATTGATCATAAACACAAACAAAAATTCTTCATAAGAACGAACAAATAAGATCTGCAAAAGGTCGATCTCAAAAAAATTGTTCAAGGGCTCCGCCCCCTAAATCCCTGGGAGGGGCTCCCCACCCTCTTCCAAACCCATGGCGACCTGATCGCGCAAGTAGATCCGTGAATTACTCTGCGTCGTGGTCAGTGTTGAATATCATGGGCGATGAGGAAGATAAAAGAGAAAATAAAAATATATATAAAGAAGTGAGGATTAAGATAAATCAATTTATGCTGATGTGGATGAGACTGTAGCTAATAAAAATAGAAATGTGAGTTTTTTTTTCTAATTATGAAGGAAAGTAACTTGCTGTAGCGGAAATTTTTAGCAAAAAAAAGTGTTATTTTGTTATTAGCAATGGCAATTTAACACAAGTTTCGTGGAGACATTTTGTATTGTTGTATTTTGTTTCATTATTAGTTCTTTAACAAAATATGATTAGATTTCAAATCACATAACCAAGGAATTTTTTTCACTCTATATGCACATTTCAAATCTCTAAAATATTTTTTTTTCTTTTCATAAGGATATAAAAAAGAGAAAATGGTATTTGGAGAAACTATATATTTTTTCTTTTTTTATTTTAATCAAAGTTCTTCTTAACAGCGGCACGAAACTCAGCAAATTTGATTTAATCTAAAAGAAATGAAAAAAAATAGTGGGCTAATAATTAAATAATAATAAATAAATAAATAAATAAATAATAATGATCAATTAATAGAAAAATATAAATAAGTGGGCCACAAAATTGCATTTGGGTCTACAGGTGGGCTTTAAATCCAAACTTGCACTAGCGACCCACTTGCAACAAATCAAACAACGTAAATTAAATTTACATTTACCTTATATTTGTACCAAACAACGTAAGTGACAATATAACTTTCTCATTTAAACTTTCACATTACCAATCAAATACTTAAAAATTTACTTGATAAAACCCACTCGCAACTGTAAAATAATTTTCCACTTACGATTTACACTTGTGACCACGTGTAGGCAATGAAACAGGTCCCATAAAAAGCCCCAACTCTTTCTTTAGGCATGGACAAGGGGACACCTCCCATGTTTGGCAAACTCCTCAAGCCTTTAAGTAGGTATTAGTTTTGTTCTTGAGTAGGTATTAGTTTTGTTCCCACCATCCTTGGCTCCTTCCTCCCGAGAGAGAGAGAGAGAGAGAGAGAGAGAGATGGTGGTTAATCCTTGAGTTGGTGGTTTAAAGAACTAGATTAATGGGGTAACTGTGAAAGGCTACTCAGATGGTTACATGCAAGAAGGACAACATTGATCCTAAAAAATTGTGAAGGTCAAAAGCCAAAAGCTATGTGCATCACATGAAGCAATCCTATGCTTATACATAGCTGTAGAACAATGTGTGTCCATGTAACTAGGATCAATTCATGTTAATTTTCTTTTGATATCAACATAATCACTCTATCCAAAAGTTTATGCTAGAGATAACACAACAAGCATCATCATTATTGCTTTGTCATTTGTTTAAGGGCCCAAGACTCTTGGTAATAAAAACATGACTTTTAGTAAAGAAAGAAGCGAGACTAAATTGTGAGAAGCATATAGCTACATTATTGTTTGCTGCAGCCAGTTTTGATTATATAACATTTATTATGAGCGTTAGTTACAATTGACAACCCTGTTTATATATCCCTGTTTGGTTAAGGGTGGAAGTGAGGAATTGAGGAAGTGGTAATAATTCCCTTTGGAACTTGGGAATTGGTTAGTAAGTTTTTCGGTGTTTGGATGTTGTTGAGAAGTGTGATTTGAAAAATGTGTTGTCTTTTTCAGTGTTTGGATTGTAATGTGAAAGTGAAAGTGGAAAAGTTGACCACAAAGTTGACCGTAAAATAATATTAAAATAAAAATTAATTAAGAAAAATAAAAAATGGACTGTAATTAGAATGCAAGGGAGATTTACATGATCAAAAAATTAACTATCTTTTGCTGCAACTTATTACAAATGAGATTTACATGACCACAAAATTAACTGTAGCACTGTGGAAGTGAGGAAATGATTGTGTAAAAGAGAAAAGAGAAAAGGAAAAAAGATTTTCTTATTTTTCTTTTCCGGTGTTTAAATAGATAGGAAAGTGAGCAATTATACTTCCCTATTTTCTTACTTCCGCCCACTTCCTTGCAACCAAACAGCCCCAGAATAAAAATTCAGTTGTTGCTTTAATTTTTTGTTTTTGTTTCAAAGAACATTGACTTGTTTGTATTCAATAACCTCTCAAAACTAAATTAGATGACTTTAGCTATTTTAGTTTGTGACAAAGGACTTCATTTTTTATAAAGTGGGACCCAATAATGGCTTAATTTTATATATCTAGTGCAAAACCAAGTGACTTCATTAGAAAATCCAAAACCAGACCCAACATCCAAAGTCCTTGTGGGTTGGACTTGGACCCATCGTACCATCGAGCTCAAATCAATTACACGGGGCCCAAGAAGTGTGACAAGACCCGAGCTCAAATCAATTTGGTGAGATTTGACAGTATCCAGTCTTGGGACTAAAGATTTTTTTTTCTCTCTCTCTCTTTATTTTCTTGAAAAAAAATATTAGCTCAAGAAAGTTAATTAAAATATTAATCACAATTAAAAAATATTTGGGTCCACTAATTGGTTGGTTTTGTTGGTAAATATCTCAAAAGCCAGGGGCTTTTTTGAAGTTTGAGGCAGGCCCTTGTCCAATCAATGCAGTTCCTCCTCTGTTTGTTTCTTCCATTTAATATTTCATTTATTATTAGATAAGTAAATATTAAATAGTGGTGCTACTCTAATTATGTACTTCTCTCTATAGATTAAAAAAGGTTGCGTTAACTGCCAACTTTGGCGGTTTATATACTTTAATTGGGGTTGTCATTTGTTAGTTTATTATCATGTGGAGTACATTATATTGTCTCCTCAAATTTAGGGTTGATGAGGATTGAGAGCTCAGAGGGGGCCGGTGCAATACTATAATCAAAAGTGTTAATTAAATTATAAACCGTATGATAATTAATGATAATATCTGTCATTAACAAATCCCGTAATCTGTTCTAAATCCTAGAACTTTCTATATCCCATCTCTCATTCTACAACCGAACAAATTTTCAATGACATGTTGATACTTTACAATTGCATATTTATTAAAGTTTTATGGAGCTATTCATGACTCTTTAGTGGTAGGTTTTTGATCTGTATCAGGATCACAAATGTGTCATATCTCATTAGGACTGTCCGAAATAGACAACAAGACATGCCAGCATATTACTTTCCTGAGCACCACTCACCCGTTCTCAAAAGTCACTCCTCTTTCCGAAGACACCACCGCTCTGAGAACTTCGATACTCCGAGCATCTTCCTGAGCATCGCCCAGCTGTTCCTGAGATCATTCCTCTGGCTAAGAGCAAGACATTACAGCAACCGACCTTATTGATTTTCACTTTCAATTCAACAAGCACGACTCCCTTGATTTACGAAGTCAGTTACGTCACTGGCTCATTGCAACGGTCCCTTTGTAAATACTGACATGGCCTGATATACAATATACTCACAATGTACTATGTCCTTACGATCCAAATTAATTTGGACTCACTTGATATTTCAATCATTCCCTTACTCCAGTGTCTCATACCACTGGCAATTCATACTGAGGGCCCACACTAGGGGTGCGAACCGGGCGGGTCGGCCCAGAATCGGCCCCGGGTTAGCCCTGGCCCGGCCCGACCCAGCCCGGGCCGCTGCCGATTCCGGGCACGCCCCCAAACCAAGGGCGTGCCCGAGTTTGGCCAAAGTGGGCCAAACTCGGGCCGAACCCGGGCCGTGCCGGGCCAGCTCGGGCAACGGCTACTAGCTGTTGCCGGGTTGGGGAGATTTGCAATTTTTTTTTACAAAACCCCCCCCCCCCCAACGGCTATAATGGGCCAAAATATAGCCGTTTGGGGGGTTTGTATTTTTTTTTACAAATCTCCCACTAATGGGTTTATTGACCAGGAAAGAATTTTTTTTGCCAAAAAAAAATACATTTTAACTACTCACTCCTCTCTATAAATATTCACTCTTCCTCACTTCATTTCATCACCAAAAAATTCTCTAAAAATCTCTTAAAATTCTCTTAAATTTTGAAGTGCTCAAACTCTAAAGTTTCTCAAGTTCTCAAGTGATCAAGCTCCCTCAAGTTCTCTCAAGTTACTCAAGTGCTTAAGCTCCCTCCGCCTCTCCTCAAGTCTTTAAGTGATCAAGCATTCAAGCTCTCTCAATCTCTCCTCAAATTCCTAAGTGTTCAAGCTCTCACAATTTCTCTTAAGTTCTGGTATTTATATTTTTATCAATTTTATTTTAAAAATAGACCCACACTCTTCATCAGCAAGCACTAACAATCCTTCTTCTTTTAGGTATAATGTTAATTTAGATTTAACTAGTCAAGAATGGTATGACTTGCATATGCCTTTATCGGACACTCCAATACTTTCGTTCACACAAACAGAAACACCATCCACATATTTTCTTTCTTCTTCTGAACCACCTTCTAATCCGCCTTCTTCTTCCACTGCCGAAGTTGCTTCCATGGCAGATGAAAACTCTGAGGTTTGAAAAATTTTTAAAAAAGAAAATATTAATGGAGTTAGAAAGGCTATATGCAAGATTTGTCCTGATGTTTTTCATGCTTTTCTAAAAAATAGTGAAACCGGCGCACTAACTAGGCACATTAAGGCTAAACATCCCCAGAATCAACCATGACAAAAACAAATTTCTACTTTTGGTGGCACACTAAATACTTTTAGTTATAATTATCAAAGAGGTAAAATTAATCTTACTAACTATTTAATTCAGGCTGAACAACTTTTTAATTTTGCTGAAAATGAAGCATTTATAAATTTTATTAAAACTACTCATAATCCTGAATATCATCCATATTAGAGCGAAAATGTTCAGGGTTTTGAAGGAAAGTAAACAAATTTAATTGCAACTTTTTCTTCCATGACACAAAAAGTTGCACTTATTTCTGATTGCTGGGAAACTTTTAACGGCATTCATTGCATAGTTGTTACTGTACATTTTATTGATTCTGACTGGCTTTTAAATAAAAGAGTTATTGGTTTTAAAAAAATTTCTTTTCCTCGTAATGGTTCTAATCTTAGTTAGACTATTATGAAAGTAGTTAGAGAATTTAGACTTGAATCTAAATTTTTTCTATTTCAGTTGATAATAGTAGTAATAATATTATTGCAATTGAACTTTTAAAAATCATTTTAGACTAGTTTTAAATGGAAAACTTTTTCATATTCATTGTGTATGTCACATTGTTAGCTTGTGTGTATAGGATGGTTTAAAATGTATAGATATTTATATTCAAAATTTAAGAAATACCATTTTATATATTAGAAGTAGTGGCCCAAGATGGCAAAACTTGAAACAATGTTGTTCTAACATAGACTCACCAATTAGAAGTGTACCTCAGGACATAAGGACTCGTTGGAACTCAACATATAATATGTTGAGGAAAGTTATTCCTTATCGGACTACAAAATATATGTTTATTTTCACAGAATTGTCAGATATGTTTATTTCCGATAATGATTGAAAAATTATTGAAGTACTTTGTGAATTCCTTATCGGACTGCAAAATATATGTTGAGGAAAGTTATTCCTTATCGGACTGCAAAATATATGTTTATTTTCACAGAATTGTCAGATATGTTTATTTCCGATAATGATTGAAAAATTATTGAAGTACTTTGTGAATTTTTGAAAAAATTTGAAAGAGTAACAAGATTATTTTCTGGGATTTATTATCCCATAACTAATTTATTTTTATACGAGTTAACTGAAATTACTGAACTTTTTCATACATATCGATATGATTCTTTACTTGAAAATATTATTAAACTTATGGAAGAAAATTTAATAAGTATTTTAAATATTTTTCTACTAAATTTTATTTTGCTACAATTATGGATTCTCGAATTAAATTTGAAGAATGTAAATATTTACTTGAAATTTTTTATAAAAAATAAATTATCTTGATTGTTTCTTAGTATGGAATGATATTGAGCTTTCTTTCAATAATATGTATGATTTTTATAATTCTCAATTTGAAAATAAACAATCATCCCAACCTGCATCTTCATCTAAACCTAAATGTTCTTTATTGTCTGCGTCTAAAAGCTCAAGAAGCTCAAACTTATTGAATGAGCTTCATTATTATTCTACTCGTGCTATACCTCCTGAGATTGATACAGATATTTTGGCATGCTGAAAATCACAGGAATTGACATATCATGTGCTTTTCATCATAGCACGTGATTTACTAACCCCTCCTGTCTCTACTATAACTTCAGAATCTGCTTTTAGTACAGTTGGACGAGTGCTGACTGATACGAGGAACCACCTGACGTCAGAAGCTATCGAGATGAGCATCTGCGGGAAGGATTGGCTCGATCAGAGACAAGAAAGAAGAATAAAATAATAGATGAAATCATTGAAGACTACCCAGAAGATGAGTGAAGAAAAGAAGATTTTTTGTATTTATATAATTGTATTTGTATCAATTTTTATCTATATAATACATGTGTAATTTTATCAATTTATATAGTTATACTTTAATTATTTATATTAATCTTTTGTATTTGTATCAATTTATCTAATTTATTGGATTGTTAATAAAAAATTTACATGTGCATTTTACAACTTGTATCAAATTTTTCCACATTAAAGTGTTTATTAGATTTTTTAGAATTTTTTAATATTTTTAAAAAATTTTCTGATTTTTTACATCTTTTTCAAATTTTATAAAAAAAATATTTTCCTAACCCGGGTCCATCCCGGCCCGGCCGGGCGCCCGAGCCATGCCCGAGTTTCCAATATGGAGACCAAGCCCGGGCTGGGCCGCCCAGGAAAAGCGGCCGTGTAACACCCGAATTTTTAATTAATCATAGTTATTGGTTTGTTTAGCCATGGACCTAGTAAGGTGATACCTTTACACATATGTGTGTCTAGGGCTATGCTTCATATGTATGTATAATGTATAGAGCTCCACAAATTTCAACAATTAACCATGGGAGTATACCCTATGGAATACACCCCTATTTTCACCAACCATACCTAAATAATCTTTTTCT
Source organism: Agave tequilana (assembly GCA_038442645.1). Lineage (NCBI taxonomy): Eukaryota > Viridiplantae > Streptophyta > Magnoliopsida > Asparagales > Asparagaceae > Agave > Agave tequilana. The sequence continues at coordinate 198,941 of JAVJIF010003425.1, read as the reverse complement.
TTTTATATATTAGCTTTGTTGTGTTGGAGAGGAAGGAGGATGGTTGGGGAAGTGTGTGATGAGGTGGAGGATGATTAGGTGCCTAGAAAAGAGATATTGGTGAGGTGGCTTCTCATCCTTTTAGTAAACAAATGAATAATTAGGAAAATTTTGACTTTATGAGGAAAAAAAGGGGGAAACTCTTCATCTCCTTCTTCATCCCTAAAAGAGAAAAACTCTTCTCCCTAAAATTTTGAACTTGCTACAACAAATCTGAACCCATTCTCTCCCTCCTTCAACTCAGCAGCCAGCCGGCAAGGGAGGCGCGCACGCGCGACAACCAGCGTGCACAGCCGCGCGCATAGGCTGCGCACGCTCGAGGGAAGGGGGTTCTCGCGTCGGCCATGTGGGGGGGGGGGAGGGGGAGGAGAGTAACCCAGTTCTGATCCATTAGGGGGAGAGATTCTGGACCAGATCTGAACTATTTAGGACTCAAATCACTGCTTTAGAAGGAGATTTTCAGACTGAAACTTTTAGGTATATATGAGGGCAAAACCCTAAATTTTCTCTCTTTAATTTTTATGATTAGATACTAATATGTAACCTCTATGTTTTGATCACTAAGGGTGTTATTTGGGAGTCTGACAAGTAAAGACTAAGTGGGAAACTGTTGAAAAGGTGAGTAAACCTAACTCATTCGGGAAGCCATTCATGAATTAGAATGATTAGGGAATTCCCAATTATGTAAGGAGGGTCGAATCATGAATGAATTCGTTATTTTTCCCTAATTATTATGATAAATAAAATCTAAATGCATGTTACGTAGTTATTTCGTCTCCTAAATAAGAATTTGTTAGAATACATGCATAGGGTGTTGGCCCAAAGGCCTTCCACCCTAGTTTTGATGATGATTAACTCATGTAGTTATGTTTACTAATAATCTTGTGGTGTTTAAGTTTCAGATTCATTAACCAAGATATTAGTTGATGATTAGCTTCAACAAGGAGGTTAGAAGCTTTTCATGGTGATTCCAGGGCTCAAGCTTCAAGTTCACACATTGCCTAGCCCATGGATGGAGTTTTAGATCAGGTCTACTTGAAGATGAAGATCATCAAGAAGACTTAGGTATCCTATTTTAGTTTAGTGTGTTTTAGATCCATTTGTAAAGCTTAGTATAGTTGATATGCTCAAGTGCACAAACACACACGTTTTATGTTTTGAATTTGATTTTCATGAATAGTAGATCAAAACAAGTTTAAATAGTTCTTATGTATATTAGATATGTTCTAAATATACATACATGCTTAACTTCTTATACAAACTTATTTTGACTATCCTATTCATGTTTTGAAAAAATCTAAGTTTGATAAAATACAAGTGTTGGTTTTTGATAAAATTTACAAGACACAAAAATGATTTGAATATGTTGATATTTGTCTTGAAACTTTTATCACAAGTTTGTGTTTCAATACAAAATGTTAAAACAAGTTTTATGGAATTTTTAGAAAAGATAAAAGATTTTTCAAAAATATTTTAACATGTGTTCTGACCCAGATTTCTGTTCCAGGCTTCAACCAGTCGACTAGTCAACTAACCTAGTCGACTTGGGATGAAGTCGGTCGACCGGGTTGGTTGACCGACGTGCACAGATTTGTGCACGTTTGGCAGACACAGGAACGGTCGACCGTCAGGGTCGACCGGGTCTGAGAGCTCTGCTCTCTGTTTGTTTGGGTCGACCGTGCCGGTCGACCGGGTTGCCCCAACGGTCACATTTCTGACCGTTGGCGGTCGGCCGGGCCGGCCGACCGGTAGCCTGTCAGGCTGCCACATCAGCCTAACGTCTAGTTTTCTGATGGGCCTATATAAACCCCATTTCTTTGGGATTTTGGCTAAGATTTTTAGAGCTAATTTTTCCTCATTCTCTGATTTTAAAAAGAAGTTTTTAAAAGAGTTTAAAGAGCAAAAAGATTTCATCTTTATTGTTTTGGATTTTTGAAAAATCAAAGAGAACTAGGTTTTGGGATATTGTATTGGTTTTTATTTTCTATCATTTACAAGAGATTTCCCAAGTAGTTTTTCTTTGTTGCTTGTTTCCAAAAACACCTAGTTTTTCACACTTGAGCTATCATCTATCCTATTCTATTAGGATCTTGTTTTTGTGAAAAAAGAGATTGGTTTGTGGTTGAAAGAAATCACTTATTGTAAACACCCTTGTTCTTGTTGTATCCCTCTTTGGTAGAGGTTGATCGGGTGATTGGTTTGCTCCCTCTTTGGTAGAGGTTGAGGCTTGTGGTTTGCTCCCTCTAGTGAGAGGTGAAGTTTGGTTTGTAAACCCTCTTCGGTAGAGGTGTTGGTTGTTGTATTGGCTACGGGCCTACCCCTCAGTTGTGAGGTGGTGTTTGAGAGAGGAGTTTGGTACTCCTATTGTTGTAACAAATCCTCTTCGGTAGATGTTCCCTCGGTGGGAGATAGTGGATTGGAAATCCTACACGGTGGTGTAGGCGGGGATGTAGAGTTAGGGGCTCGAACCTCGAAACATATCTTGTTGTTAGCGTTTGATCCACTTGTCTCTCTAACTCTCTCTTTACATTGTGCAAAGCATCATTCATAACATCATATCATATTTGCTTGTGTTGAGCATAATTCATATTGCTTATTCATTATATGCTTGGATTGCTTGTGTGTGCCTCACTTATACTTAACCACAAGAGTTTCACATAGCACCTCAACCCATATCTAGGGGAATCAAGAGGAGTTAGTCCAGAGCCCTTCACGGGGAATTCGGCTACACTTGTATGTTGTATTAAGTGTGTTGCAAGAATAGTTTTAAACTTCCGCATTTAGAGCACTTAGTTCACTAGATTAGCACTTACACCTATTCACCCCCCTCTAGGTGTTTTTCAATTGGTATCAGAGCTAGTGCTCCTGATATTAGGCTTAACATCCTAGGAGTGAGATCCATTTGGTTGCTAATCTATTGTTTGCTTGCACACATATAGTTTACCATGGACTTCATGACCCCACCTAGCTTTGATCCTTCCAACATTGTTATTTGGAAGTATAGGATGTCCATGTATTTGAAGACCCTAGATTTGCATGTCTTCCTTGCCGCTACCAAGAAATGCTATCTTGGTAATGGTGATCATATAGGGGCTAATGCACAAGCCCTTGAGGCTATTAGAAGCACATTATCTAAAGATTATCTTTTACGTGTTTCTAACATTGATTTCGCCTTTGCAGTGTAGAATTTGTTGTCAACCACCACCACCTCCAAGCTTCAATTGCCAATCCAACCGGAGGAGTCTAGTGGAGAATCTGACTCACAATGCTTCATGATCCAAGGGAATGACTCCCTTGAGGTACAATCAGAACTTCAACTAGATAGTGATGATGCTAGTTCTTCATGTGATGATATTGTAGATCCCCATGCTTTAAATGAAGAACTTTCTATTGTGTGTGAAAAACTAATAGAAAAATACAACCTTTTGAAAAAGAAGACTTGTGCTTTAAATAAAGAAAAAGAGAATTTGTCTTCTAAGCTTAACATGGTTTTGCAAGAGAAGGAGGAGATTTCTAATGAAAGGGATTCATTGAAATCTCAACTAGACCTTGCCTTAAAAGAAAATAAATTTTTAAAATCTAATTGTGATGATGTGTTGAAGAAAAATGAGTTTTTATCTTCAAAAATTGATTTTGTTTTAAAAGAGAATGTTGCTTTGAAAAACAAAATAATTTCTATTTCTAATGATTTAAATGTTTGTTTAAAGAAGAATGAAGTTTTACAAAATAAGTTTGATGCACATGTTTGCCATGCTAGGGTAGTATCACACACTTCTCCTATTGCATGTACCTCTTCTTTAATTAACAATGATATATCTTTACTTAAGAAGAGTGTAGATTGTTTGGGCTCCACTCTGAGCCAATGTGCCATGAACCACTCACGTTTGGAAACCTTGGTTTGGAAGAAACAAGTTCCATCCTTTATGCATGCACACCCTCCACGCATACACATGCTCCACACGGACACACCCATCACAAGTATGCTCATGTGTACACTTGTACACATTGTGGACGTAAGGGCCACCTTGCTAAATTTTGCTTTGATAGATTACATGACTCAAATTTAGCAAAGAATTTTGTTTGGGTTAGAGAAGGTACTAACCCCCATGGACCCAAAAGAGTATGGGTACCAAAGACCACCCCTCGTGTTTTTGATGTAGGTGTGGGCTCTCACATGACGTGAGAGTGATGGTACCTTGGAGTGGATGCGTTCCATACTTAAAGAAAATCAATTGGATGCATCATTTTCAAGGGAAGGCTTGGTGGAGATGACCACCAAGTTTTTGGAGACAAGGAAAGTTGCCTTCTAGGTTTTGGTAACGATTCCTAACTCCCATTTATTGTTTTCATGCTTTTAATATTCATTGTTTATAGCATGTTTCATTGTTTACTGATTAGTATGAATATGCCATGCTTATTCGATTAGTGATATACATGTTTAGTTATTTTGAGACTCCATGTTTAATATGGATAAATTCTTTTGTGTTCTCACTATATGGTTGCTATTGCGTATATCATATTTCTAATAACATGTGAATATTCATAATAATCATATTTTTGCTTATCATGTTGATTTTTATATTGTGTTTTGATACTTCATGTTAAGATTACTTGTTTAGATGTTAGTTTTCATTAAGACTAGGATTTATACTTGTGCATATAGTGGGCCACAAATAAATCTATATATGTTGGGATTGATTGCTTATTTGTTCCCATTAAATGTGCTAGTATCGTCTAGTTTTGATGATTCATACATTTTAAACTTGTATTCTCATTTTTGAATGTCTTATGATTGTGTGTTTCACTTCATGTATATGTTTGTATTGCCAAACTTTAAGATATACATGTATACCCCTTGAGTCATTTGCCTTTCATGCAAATCTTTATTTATGGACTCAATTGTGTTTAGGGATATGTATGTATACTTCTTGTGTTGACAATTCATACATATACCTTGAAATGAAAATTTGTTTTAATGAAAATATAGTTATTCATGTTTCATGTTTTGTGTTTATGTTTAAACTTCATGATATGTCTATCTTTCCAAACTATTAGATATACATGTTTATCCTTTTGAGCCACCTACCTTAATGCATATATTTTGTGGACTCGTTGTGTTTTAGATATGTATGTATGCTTTTGAGCCACCTACCTTTTGAGCCACCTACCTTAATACATATACCTTGAAGATTAAATAAGTTTTGATGATTTTCATGTTTTCTTATTTAAGGAATAATTGAGCTTAATGAAAAATTTCATGATTATGATATCCACACTTTATTTGTACACTCACTTTCTATATTTACTCATGTTTTGTTTTCATGAGTCATATTTATGGCTAATTGAATTAGAGTGTTGATTATCATGTGGATTTCATGTTTTATGAAAATCTTTTTTATTTTATTCCTTACTTGAAGGATTTCGTACTAGTTAACAAAATTTTTCATTTTAACTAGTTTGTTTTCTTCGTTGTGTTATGAGGTATACACATGCTATTGTTGTTATGTCAATTGGTATCATTGAACTCTTTCAATGGTATCATTTTAATCTTTTTGTATACTCATATGTTTATTGTGTATGTATATTTTCAATTGGTATCATTTATTGGTGATTGGTACTCATTCTATTTCATACACATATATATATGTTTTATTTGTGCTATTGTATTTCTATATCTTGAGCATAAATTTTGTTTATGCTAGAGCTTGAGCTTCAACTTTATTTCAATTGATTTAGTTTTCAATTGGTGTCTTATTACAAGCCTACGCATAGTTTTTGTTGGTATTTCATAAAGGGGGAGAAAATTCGTTTTTCATATTTCAATTGGTACTTGTATTTCCACTCCCTTACTTTATGATAAAAAATAGTCATTTCAGTTGTTTATATGGCTTAAAAAGAAAAATACTATCTTTTGATATCAAGATGTCTTTGTTTTAAATTGGTATTTCAAAATTTTGTTTAAAGAAAAAATACAAAAGTTTTGATTTGTATTGACTATATGCAAGGAGAGCTTAACATCTCTTCTACATATAGATTCATGTTGAGTGTATCTTGTATTGAAGAGCTTAACATCTCTTCTTTATGTGGTACACGTGTGTAGGGGAGCTTCACATCTCCTCTTATGCATTACATAATGTGTGTTATGTGAATTAGGGCTTAACATCCCTCCTTCATGTAATGCATATGTGTAGGGAAGCTAACTTAGCGTCTTCCTCTTCATGAATGTATATGACATATAGCATTTATTGATCTTTGTTTATTTTCAATGGTATCAAGATGCTTCATTGACATATTTTCAATTGATATCCTAATTGATTGTCACCCCTTATTGACCTTGTTTTTGTTTTTAGACAAAAAAGGGGGAGAACATTATTTTTTTTATTGTTTTGATTGACAAAAAGGGGGAGAAAGATTTTACCCCTCATTTTATTGTTTTAATTGTTTACCCCTTTGTTGATGATTGACAAAAAGGGGGAGAAAGATTTTGAGTTTTTGAGTTTGATATATGCATATTTATGTTTTTACATATATTAAGTTTAATATAGTTTAATGTTAATTGGTATCTAGAGCATGTTTTGTTTTTGAACATTGCATGGTATCTAGAACCTTTTTATTGTTTATGCATTTATATGCATTCATGTTTAATATTCATTGCATATTATGTTTATTTGTTTATGCATGAGTTAAGGGGGAGCTTCTTTGAAGCTTAACTTTAATCCATGCATATATAACTCCGTGAGTTTTGTCATCATCAAAAAGGGGGAGATTGTTGGCCCAAAGGCCTTCCACCCTAGTTTTGATGATGATTAACTCATGTAGTTATGTTTACTAATAATCTTGTAGTGTTTAAGTTTCAGATTCATTAACCAAGATATTAGTTGATGATTAGCTTCAACAAGGAGGTTAGAAGCTTTTCATGGTGATTCCAGGGCTCAAGCTTCAGGTTCACACATTGCCTAGCCCATGGATGGAGTTTTGGATCAGGTCTACTTGAAGATGAAGATCATCAAGAAGACTTAGGTATCCTATTTAGTTTAGTGTGTTTTAGATCCATTTGTAAAGCTTAGTATAGTTGATATGCTCAAGTGCACAAACACACACGTTTTATGTTTTGGATTTGGTTTTCATGAATAGTAGATCAAAACAAGTTTAAATAGTTCTTATGTATATTAGATATGTTCTAGATATACATACATGCTTAACTTCTTATACAAACTTATTTTGACTATCCTATTCATGTTTTGAAAAAATCTAAGTTTGATAAAATACAAGTTGTGGTTTTTGATAAAATTTACAAGACACAAAAATGATTTGAATATGTTGATATTTGTCTTGAAACTTTTATCACAAGTTTGTGTTTCAATACAAAATGTTAAAACAAGTTTTATGAAATTTTCAGAAAAGATAAAAGATTTTTCAAAAATATTTTAACAAGTGTTTCTGACCCAGATTTCTGTTCCAGGCTTCAACCAGTCGACTAGTCAACTAACCTAGTCGACTTGGGATGAAGTCGGTCGACCGGGTCGGTCGACCGACGTGCACAGATTTGTGCACGTTTGGCAGACACAGGAACGGTCGACCGTCAGGGTCGACCGGGTCTGAGAGCTCTGCTCTCTGTTTGTTTGGGTCGACCGTGCCGGTCGACCGGGTTGCCCCAACGGTCACATTTCTGACCGTTGGCGGTCGACCGGACCGGCCGACCGGTAGCCTGTCAGGCTGCCACATCAGCTTAACGGCTAGTTTTCTGATGGGCCTATATAAACCCCATTTCTTTGGGATTTTGGCTAAGATTTTTAGAGCTAATTTTTTCCCATTCTCTGGTTTTAAAAAAAAGTTTTTAAAAGAGTTTAAAGAGCAAAAAGATTTCATCTTTACTGTTTTGGGTTTTTGGAAAATCAAAGAGAACTAGGTTTTGGGATATTGTATTGGTTTTTATTTTCTATCATTTATAAGAGATTTCCCAAGTAGTTTTTCTTTGTTGCTTGCTTCCAAAAACACCTAGTTTTCCACACTTGAGCTATTATCTATCCTATTCTATTAGGATCTTGTTTTGTGGAAAAAGAGATTGGTTTGTGGTTTAAAGAAACCACTTGTTGTAAACACCCTTGTTCTTGTTGTATCCCTCTTTGGTAGAGGTTGATCGGGTGATTGGTTTGCTCCCTCTTTGGTAGAGGTTGAGGCTTGTGGTTTGCTCCCTCTAGTGAGAGGTGGAGTTTGGTTTGTAAACCCTCTTTGGTAGAGGTGTTTGTTGACACTTAAAAAAGACAAGATTCTCATTGGTCCGAACGATGTCTAAACTTGTTGACATTTACAAAAGACAAGGGACAGACAAGCTGAAGACCAGTTTCCACCCACCTCCAAGGGACAAGGAAGCGGTTCGGACTCCACTGATCCAGCAAGCAGAGCAGTGAACCCGAATTGTTTCTAAACAGACCTCAGCAGGTCTAAAATGCTAGCATTTAGCATTACATTAGCCCAAGGAGATAACCTCGTTTGAGAGGCTAGCATCATCCAGAGCATCGCCAGGAAGCTAACTGATAGCTTCGCCGAAAAGCCTCTTTTCGGACCTCGCCAAGAGTTGCCTCTAGCTCCGCTATGAGCTTCAAAGCGGGCAGCTCCGCTATTGGTCTGCTATGGTCAACCTTTGACCAATCAAATCTCCTGATGAAGATCGGATCTAATCAGATCAAATCCAATTAGGATTCAAATATGGCAGGTGATTGCCGCAATCTCTTGACTCTCTTGAAACGAGTAAGAGGATCAGAGAAAATCCTCCAACGATATGGAAAGGATCGAAACAAATCGGAAAGATCAACCGACTTGCCCATTTTCTAACTCCGCAGAAGCTATCCTAGCCTCGCAGCAAGGCTACTTTTCAGATTTAAACAGATTCGGTTCAATCTGTTTCCATATCTTCAAGGGGACGATTATACCCTTGCTCTCCCTATAAATAGCCCGCCAGGGGCACAAGGGGGGAGGCTTCCAGAGATCGGCGATCAATCAAAGTGGGCTTCTGCTCCCAAATCAATCCTCTGCTGATCAGGAGAATCGGACTTCTTCATAACGCACCGTGCGTTCTCTAATTCAGAGACCTTTCAAGAGAAATACTTCTCCTTTCAGGGTGGCGATACCCTAGCAACCTCTTTTCCTCAAGGAATCTCCGGAAGCAGGCGAGAAGGAGTTCCTCACAGAAGGCGGTTTTGAGAAGTAACAAGAGGGTTCTACCGATCCTCTATTCTCTGATTCCTGGAACCAAGCGAGAAGGGAATCTCATCGCTCGCATCGTCAAAGGGACAAAGTGGTCACGCGCTGACCAGACTCCTATCGGCACATTTTCCCAGAATCTCTGAGGAGATCTACTTGTAATCTTTTTTAAGAATACTTGTAATTTAGCTCCTCAAACTCTTTTTTTTGTAAGTTTTCTCCCTTTGCAAACATAATGGAAAACAAGATGGCGACTCTGCTGGGGAAAGTATTCTCCTCTGCTGAGAATCAAGTGTCGCAATGCGACGATCAGACCTTCGGGTCTATCTCTGAATTCAACAAAGTCGGTGCAGCCAGAGCTTCTCTGGCTAAATCTTCAAGGAAAGTCTCTGCGGAGACTGAAAAGGTTCCCTGCAAACCTGCTGTGGTGCTCTGGCGCAACAAGGAAGCATGCCCGCAGACCGAGCCCTGCACTCTTGAGAACTTGGTCATCCAGATCGACCAAGGAAGATTTGAAGAAGTCCTCTCTGGGGGTGACCTGACGCTTCGAGCACGGAAGCACAGGAAGGTCTTCCCGACCAAGGTTTCAAATCAGAAACCAGAGGCAGAATTTTGCCAACACCCCACAGCCCCGCGTGTGGCTATTCAGGTTCCTCGTGAACCTAAGCATCTTCCGTCAAGGCGGATATGGAAGCCCAAGCACAAGTCTCCAACCGAGGTTTCCGGTGTAGTCACGCCGAAACTGCGCCTCTCCCGCGAAGAAAAGGGTAAGATGCCTATCTACCCTAACGATGCTGCCAATCATGAAATCCCGATGGCGATCATACCGTCGCTCAAATCAAAGGCAGCAAAGCCTTCTGACAGCCTCGCTTTCACAAACGGGGCCACCATACCAAAGCATACTCATTGGATCCAAGGCCGCGAGGCTAAGGCCAAAGAGTCATCTAAGGCTAATCCCCTTCGCGGCGGAATAGCGGATAAAGCACCTCGGCGTGCTCCGCTCTCTAGTTCATCAAGCACTAAGTTCGCACCTGCTGGCGAATCTAGATCTGAAGCACTATTCAGTGCTAATCCCTTTTGCAGGGATAAGAAGAACGGAGTATCGTCCCATGTACACTTCGAAAAAGCTTCTCTGCGAAGTTATCCAGGCTCTATTGGGCCTGACCTACGAGAATTCCTGGTAAGCAAGCGGAAGCCGGAGCCCCTCCGAATTACTTTCCCCTGTTGTCAAAGAGGATGCCGACTTGTGACAATCCATTCAACCCGCTGCCGGCTACATCCAACCATGGCTGTATCTCCGCACCGGCAATCGGTGTTTGATCGGTTGTCCGCACATGCTCCTACGAGGCATCGCGGAAGGGGCGCCCCACCAGATCCAATCTCCGCCTCCGTCAATATGACCGGAAGAGGCCGAGAGCGACGCAAGGGGAGTCAGACATCTGATGGTCCCCCTTACAGTTCTCCAGATCCAGATTATAATCCTGGCCTAGGCGAGGTCTCGGTACAAGAAGAAGGTGTTTTCCGAAACACCAGATCCAGGGTGGCAATACCCTACAATTACGAGCAACCTTCTTTCTCGATGGCCCTGATCCCGCCATCACCCAGGCGATCACCCCAATCATCTGATGGAGAAGATGAAGACAGTGGGTATGCCTCTTCAGCAACAGTCAGTTCTATACAGACGGACAAAGCATCAGTCAATATGACCGATAACGCCAATGACGACCTTCGTCGGCGTTTGGAAGCTCAGGAGCAGACCTCTAGAATTCAGCAAGAGACCCTGGACAATATTCAACAGATGCTCGCTCAGCTCCTCAGCAACTGGAATGATGATACCGGGAGTAATCATGACGAGGAGGGACATCTCAGCAATGATCCGCCCAAGACGGAGAGATCTAAGGGAGGCTCTTCCCTGGATGCCGAAGTCCTTAAAGGCCTTCAAGCTCAAATTTCATCCCTGGCTCAGAAGGATGAATTGAAGAAAGTGGGGGTAGTCCGTCCTTACCCACTGGAATGGGATTCGGTGCCATATCCGCCAAAGTTCAAACCACCAACGTTGCATACGTATGATGGTAAGAGCTCGCCCAATCAGCACATCTACTATTTCCGGTCTCAGACTGGTAATGTCATAAGCAACGACGCCATCATGGCTAGGCTGTTTATTGGCACTCTAAAGGGCGTAGCATTCGACTGGTTCCGAAGCCTCCCTCCAGGTTCTATCAATTCCTGGATTGACCTAGAAACTCGGTTCCTCTCTCGCTTCTATGAGGACGACACTGAAGTGACCATGGACAAGCTCCTCTCCACCGTGCAGAAGAAGGGCGAATCTGTCCGTGACTACATTGAGCGGTTCAGAAACTTATCCTTGATGTGTCCAGCAGGGATGCCGTTACCCATGCTCTTACAAACATCCAGGCACAACTTCTTGGATCAAGTAGAAGTTCGCATGGGGGCTGTCAAAGCCCACACTTGGAAGGAATTGGTCGAACAAGCTGAGATAGCTGAGAAGTCGGCTAAAAAGTTTAAGCCATCCGCCCCCAGAGGCAAATGGGGTACGAACAACAAAGGACGCGGCGACCCGCCTCAGTCTTCCCAAGCTAAGGGGAAAGAGATTATGTCCGTAGAGTTATCCGGAGACGTGCAGTCGAAGGCCAAGAAGAGCGGCTTCAACAATCAGGAGCCCAAGTTCCCTCCAAAACAGTACTCCTTCAGAAATGATCAGGTGGTCACGATATTCCATCTGCTCCACAAAGGGAATAAGCTGAAGCTGCCGGATGCTCGACGTCCTGATGAGATAGGGCGCACAAACGACCCCAAATACTGCCTCTATCATAGGATGATTCACCATCCTACTGACAAGTGTTATGTCCTCAAGGACAGGATACAAGCCCTGATTGACGCCGGCATCCTCACACTGAAGACGGAGCAGAAGAGCTGGCTGCAGCCCTATAGGTGAACAGGGGATCGTAGTGTTCCCCTTGCTCTCCAACGGCCTCAGCTCCTGCAACAAAAAGCAAATGATGAGTTATTTAAAGTGCGCTGAAGGCATATTAGATGGGGCCAATCTTACCAGTAGTCGGTTCAGCAACTGACGGCTCAGCCACTAATGGAGCAGCAGAAGGAAGCGCAGTAGAGGGTTCGCCCTCTACCACAATTGTAGGAGCATGGCGACGGGGCTTCTTCGCCAATGACTTCCTACGGGATCCACTCCCACGTTTCCTCTTGAAGTGGACATCAGAATCCTCTTCTTCCACTTCTTCCACATGTCGTGGGGGAGCTGTCCCCACTACACCAGAACCGGCTTCACGAGTATCGGCTTCATGGGCATCAGCCCTCGTCTCTGCCTCAAAGCGAGGGCTCCCCGCATCAGAAGCCTCGCTGTCATCTGCAGCAATGAACTCCTCTATGCCAGGGACGCGGACCCGCTTTCCTTCTTCTCTCTCAGAGGCCTTCCGCCTCATCCGATGAGAAATTAACTTCACACCCGAACGGTTGGCATTAAACCCAGCAGGTGTGGAGTTCGAAGCTGCATACTATTGGCAGAAACACAGGGTCGTCCAAAGGCCGGGATCCCTCAGCGACGTGCGTAGCCACGCTCCAGTGCCATCCGCGGTAAAGAACCGCCAAGTACGAGCCCCATCAATGAGGCTCCCCATGAAAGCCAGGTCCGGATTGGGGTTGCCCACATACAACTGGTCATACCCAAATTGGCGGGCAAACCGGCTCGGGACGTAGGGCTCCAGGTAGCAGGTATCCCCACTCCTGTACAGCAAATGCGAGGGCCGGATACAGACCAGCCACTCGAAAACACCCCGACTCATGGGAGACCGACCTGACTCCACATCATGGAATTTCTCGTTGTATCCTGCACCCGCAGGCGAGGAAAACAACGGAACAGGCTATAAGCGTCATAACGACGCACTAACTTACGGGCCTCAGCCACATAAGTTTTTTGCCACGAACGGCCTTCAAAGCGACGGAGAAGCGCCGTTTGAACACCCTGCGGAGGGTCTTCCCCAGCTCCAATCAAAGTGGGGCAGTGCAAGGCGAACCACGCCATCAAGTAGGTGTATGGTAAACCTACCCTAGGATTGGGTCCGTCACAAGGCAGGACGGCACCCTTCCCTCGCCTTGACGCCATTGGCCTGCAGAAAGCCTCCGTCAGTGCACGAAGGCCCCTCTGAATACAACACACCATGGCCGGGAGAAGACCCAGACGGTGGCCATGGACCAAGCGGACGGCAGGCAGCAGCACATTCGGGTGGACGATGTCACCCGAAGAAGAAGGCACGACACACTTCTTTAACCAGATGGTTAAGAAGCCGGCCAGCAACGCCTTGCGAGACATAGGCCGACGGGCCTGATGGTGAAAGCTCCGAAGAACATCACCCTTCCCGAAAGAACCATCATCTTCTACCACGACGATGTCCTTTTCAGCATGCACCTCCATCCTTGCCAAGATGTCTTCTTCAGCAACTCCGTAATGAGCTGCCTCAGGCGCACTAGTCATATTCGGGAACAAGTAGTTCCCCCAGCTCTTCAAGCTCTTCGAGCTACCCTTGCCACCAGTGTGGATGCTGGAGCAAATGTGCAAGTGGCACATCAATTCCCGATATGTTTCAAGCAAAGCAGGCTCTTGCTTCTCCAGGAGAGCCAACTCCGCCTCACAGGGAAAGTACTCTTCGTACGGAAGAGACCCGAAGGGCAAAGCAGATATCTCCCGCATCTCGTGCAGGGCCATGCCCAACTCACCAACCGGGGTGAAGAAAGTCCCCGAGGCCGGGCAGTACAACTCAAGGATGGCGTAGAAGCACGCCACCTTCATCTCAATGCCGTAGCAGGTCGCCCTGACGGCCTCATGGAGGTTTAACCTCTCTAAGTCCCCCTCAAAATGAGTGAGGATATAGTTGGTCAACTCCGCCCACCACGACCTAGGAGGGTGGACCCAACCGGGAGTCCTGAAATCGGTGGCAGGGTAGTTCCCGTCAACTTCGCAGAACTGAGCGCCAAAGGTCGGCGCCGCAGCTGGGTTCTCTCCTACTGGAAGGTCCCGCGATACCTTCCCAGGGTATAGCCCCATTATGCTACGAGGATGGCCCGCCCTCGAATAGCCGGACTGGAATGTCAACCTCCCGACACTTACAGACTCGGCATTTAGGCTCACGCCCCACGCCATCTTCCGAGCCTGAGTCACGCTCGCGAAAGAAGACAAAGCAAAATGCCGCTTAGTGGACGGGAGATAGAATCTCTCGCCGTCCAACTGGAAGATCCACTGGCCCTCACCGGCCTGCAGCTGGTGATCGGGATCAGGTGCAGCATCCCCGAACATGAAGTCAGGCTTTCTGTAAGCCTGACGGTCGATATCTTCAAGCGGAGCCGTAGTCAAGATGCTCCGCATGGCCTGCGGACGACCGTCCTGGATGAGCGTATCCCGTACAAGGGAGCTCGGCTCGCTGAACAATGAAGCCTGCCCATAGAACTGCAGGCTGATGTTTCCGCCTGCTCGACTGGCTAGACCGAACAGACTGTTCTGGAGGCCGGAGGCGTAATGTACTGCAAAAACAGAAATGAGCTATGATTAGTTCACCAATCAAGTGGATGCGAAAGCATAAAAATTCACTAAGGCATAGCCTCGCCCAGTAAGCAGGGCCTGCAAGGCGATAGCTTTGAAAAAGCTTCACTTCATGGATAAGACTGCATCTTTGCAGAAAATATCCAAAGCGCCAACTTCGCTTAAAGCAGGAAGTGGCATAGCCCTAAGGGCTGACGTCATCAAAAGGACATCATGGTCGACAGTCGTCCTTCGTGGCCGCGACTGAAGGAACAGACCCATATCCTGTTCCTCAACAGGATGGAGACTGCCCAAGCAATGGCTTCCTACGGAAGCCTAAAAGAAGAACTGTTCAGCTCTTATTTCCCTGGTGCAAGGAAAATAGGGAAGTTCAGGGAAACGAGTTCCCTAATGAGGATAGATCCCATTTGATCGTCCTAAATAGCCAAATGACTGGCTCCAAAGGAAAAGAGACCTCGGTCTCCAATCAGACAGGAAAATTCCTTATCGGTGACTGGTCGCTCGATGACCGGAGGAGGAAGGCCCTCCGCCGCAGAAGTCGCTGCTTTCTTACCTGCTCGTCTTTTGGGCGCCATTAAGAACTGCAAAAGTTCTCGACGTACTCTGAAGTAAAGGAGGGAGAAGGAGAGGAAAAGACAGAAATTTCTCTGAAAAAAGGAGATCTTTTCCATGTTCAGCCCGATCGGGCTTTTATAGGCCAATCAGCGCCTGAAATGAGGCCTCGAAAAAGGGCCCATGTCGCCGTTTCGAATTAATTCGAAACAGCGCCTGAAGCGCCTTCCCGAGAAGCGCCGGTTCAACTCTACTAAGAGTTAAACTTCGCACTAGTGCAAAAGTGCGGACTTCGCACAGTCCTTCAAGGGCTTCGCCGAGAGGCCTACCTTAGCCCTCTAAAAAGCGTGCTGCTCGCGGTACACACCAGTCTCGCGAAGATCATTCGAAGGAAGGACTATGTCCTTAGCTCCGCACACAGTCCAGCTCAGCAATGGCCGAACTCCCAATGAAAGCAAGCAAAAATCAAATGAACAAGAGATTAACTTTCATTGATAGAAAGGGTACATTTGATATTACATCAAAGTTGTGTTTTATATAACACACCAAGTTGCCTAACAAGGTCATTTGCATAAAAGGCATACAAGCGGTTTTATCTGCTCCCAGGCCAGACCAACGGGACAGGAAGGGCCTTCCTCCTGCATAAGACCATAATCAGTGGTACCGCAAGGACACGGTCATTTTTCTCCACGAAAATGGCAGATCTTGCTAGGCCATTTTTGTTGAAGCCTGGCAATAAAAACCTATCGCCGCCAACACGATAGATCACGTATAATGTGAATTGGCAGTGTACCAGTAATCTAACAGGCGCGATATCCGCTTTCCTGAAGTGGACCGCCCCCAAAGGCCACCAAAGTTGAAAGTCGGCAATGATGCTGGCGATCCCACAGGCGACGCCCATTATCTTGAAGCGGATCCTCTCCGATAAAGGCGACGGTCAGCCTCACCTCAGAACGAATCATCTCGGATAAGAGGCTGCCAACAGCCCCTGGGACGCGCATCCGCTGCCCCGAATTGTTCCTCCTGCTTAAAAGTAAAGCTTCAACCGGGGAAGCATAAGGCAATTTCATGGTTTCTTCCATCAAGTTACCAGACTGGCAAACATAGCTCACTGCAAGGCAAATTGGAGCAAGTTAACAGTCAAGCACAGAAAAAGCCGCAAAGATATTAAGTCAGATTCTTGGGCGGCAAAGCAATCCGACTTCAGCAGAGGACAAGCTCCGCCTGCACAGCAACTAATGGACTAGCTCAGCAAACGCCAAGTCCTAGCCTCACCTATATGGCAAAGTCAGACTGATCTTGTGAGATACAGTCTCAACATTCACCAATATGGCAAGACTGGCTCAACTCTTGGAGAGACCAAGTCCCAAGTCCTGCCTGCGCAGCGGACTTAACATGTAGTGAACAAATCAAGATGATAGCTTCACAGAAAGCTATGATGAGATCCTTCTCTGCAGCAGCCAATTGCAAGATGAAGATCAAGGGAAGCTAATCCCTGAAGCAGCTGTCAAAGGGAGATGAATCCCCTAGAATCGGTGAAGTCGTTGAACGATTAAGACTTACTGGTCCTTGGCCGGTTAGACAACCAGAGTGGGCTTTCCCACTAATTCAGAGATCTGAGTATCTCTCACAACCAAGAGAAGAGAAGGAAGGCAAAACATTTCTCTTCAGAGGACCTCAAGTGTCCTATTTATAGGCCCCATGGCCTGAGTGCGACCACCCCAAGCGTGGAAGCACGAGCGCATTCAAGGCATTTATTGCGCCTTGATGGAAGGGACGGTTTCCCCTTGGAACCGTGCAAAGGGAGAAAACGTCTCCCTCATAAAAGGCATTTATGGCGCCTTGAATAAAGGGAATATCCTCTTTCGGTAAGGTGCGACCGGAGAATATCTCCCTCGATCAGCGCGAAAGAAGGAGTAATCCTCCTCGTAACCGCCCCACGGCAGTTGGCTTTGAAAAGGCAACAGGAGTTCCAAAGCGAACTTATTTCTTGGAAGCCCAGATGCGGAGCTACCCCGACACGAAGCTACTCGCGGACCAGTGCAATTCTTCGGCGAATTCTTCCCAAAGCAGGATTGAAGGCGAAGCTGAACTCAACCATCATGGCGACGTTCACACTCCACATACCATCACAGCAGTTCAAAGTGTTTCGAAGTCTGAGCTATTGCAGACTCTCGAAAACTTTGAAGGGGGTCTTGTTGACACTTAAAAAAGACAAGATTCTCATTGGTCCGAATGATGTCTAAACTTGTTGACATTTACAAAAGACAAGGGACAGACAAGCTGAAGACCAGTTTCCACCCACCTCCAAGGGACAAGGAAGCGGTTCGGACTCCACTGATCCAGCAAGCAGAGCAGTGAACCCGGATTGTTTCTAAACAGACCTCAGCAGGTCTAAAATGCTAGCATTTAGCATTACATTAGCCCAAGGAGATAACCTCGTTTG
Source organism: Agave tequilana (assembly GCA_038442645.1). NCBI lineage: Eukaryota > Viridiplantae > Streptophyta > Magnoliopsida > Asparagales > Asparagaceae > Agave > Agave tequilana. Next base: position 181,128 of record JAVJIF010003425.1, on the reverse strand, counting down.
AGAGGCTAGCATCATCCAGAGCATCGCCAGGAAGCTAACTGATAGCTTCGCCGAAAAGCCTCTTTTCGGACCTCGCCAAGAGTTGCCTCTAGCTCCGCTATGAGCTTCAAAGCGGGCAGCTCCGCTATTGGTCTGCTATGGTCAACCTTTGACCAATCAAATCTCCTGATGAAGATCGGATCTAATCAGATCAAATCTAATTAGGATTCAAATATGGCAGGTGATTGCCGCAATCTCTTGACTCTCTTGAAACGAGTAAGAGGATCAGAGAAAATCCTCCAACGATATGGAAAGGATCGAAACAAATCGGAAAGATCAACCGACTTGCCCATTTTCTAACTCCGCAGAAGCTATCCTAGCCTCGCAGCAAGGCTACTTTCCAGATTTAAACAGATTCGGTTCAATCTGTTTCCATATCTTCAAGGGGACGATTATACCCTTGCTCTCCCTATAAATAGCCCGCCAGGGGCACAAGGGGGGAGGCTTCCAGAGATCGGCGATCAATCAAAGTGGGCTTCTGCTCCCAAATCAATCCTCTGCTGATCAGGAGAATCGGACTTCTTCATAACGCACCGTGCATTCTCTAATTCAGAGACCTTTCAAGAGAAATACTTCTCCTTTCAGGGTGGCGATACCCTAGCAACTTCTTTTCCTCAAGGAATCTCCGGAACCAGACGAGAAGGAGTTCCTCACAGAAGGCGGTTTTGAGAAGTAGCAAGAGGGTTCTACCGATCCTCTATTCTCTGATTCCCGGAACCAGGCGAGAAGAGAATCTCATCGCTCGCATCGTCAAAGGGACAAAGTGGTCGCGCGCTGACCAGACTCCTATCGGCACATTTTTCCAGAATCTCTGAGGAGATCTACTTGTAATCTTTTTTAAGAATACTTGTAATTTAGCTTCTCAAACTCTTTTTTTTGTAAGTTTTCCCCCTTTGCAAACATAATGGAAAACAGTGTTGGTTGTTGTATTGGCTACGGGCCTACCCCTCGTTGTGAGGTGGTGTTTGAGAGAGGAGTTTGGTACTCCTATTGTTGTAACAAATCCTCTTCGGTAGAGGTTCCCTCGGTGGGAGATAGTGGATTGGAAATCCTACACGGTGGTGTAGGCGGGGATGTAGAGCTAGGGGCTCGAACCTCGAAACATATCTTGTTGTTAGCGTTTGATCCACTTGTCTCTCTAACTCTCTCTCTTTACATTGTGCAAAGTATCATTCATAACATCATATCATATTTGCTTGTGTTGAGCATAATTCATATTGCTTATTCATTATATACTTGGATTGCTTGTGTGTGTGCCTCACTTATACTTAACCACAAGAGCTTCACATAGCATCTCAACCCATATCTAGGGGAATCAAGAGGAGTTAGTCCAGAGCCCTTCACGGGAAATTCGGCTACACTTGTGTGTTGTATTAAGTGTGTTGTAAGAATAGTTTTAAGCTTCCGCATTTATAGCACTTAGTTCACTAGATTAGCACTTGCACCTATTCACCCCCCTTCTAGGTGTTTTTCATAGGGTTCATGCTCCGTATCGATAACCCCAAAGGTAATAAGTGTAACGCCCCGATCCTGGCGGATACGGAGACATTACTGCAACGTATATACGCAAGTCAGAAGTACCTTCACGTATACACGCTAAGCATCAGTACAGGCAAGAATCAGAGTACGGAAGCAAGTGGTGCATTATACATTCCAACATATGAGTACATTTACAAAGTTATCACCAGAGGTGATCCAATATTACATGAATATTACATCACCGATATGCGCAATTGCGAGATTACAAGCAGATGTACAAGAATGAATAGTACAAAAGGGCACTCACGAGTTTACAATAGGAAAACTCGAGAGGCACACAGGGGGCCTGGAAGGATAGAGCTCTGAACGGTCTGCTGGAGATCCACGCTACCGCTGCGCCACTCTGATCAGCAACTGGGAGAATCCACACGCTCCAAGCTCCATGACCTGGACATGAGAATCCAGGGGAGTCAGATGAAACTCCCCAGGCGAGTGTGATACAAAAGCCAAGTGGCGAGCAAGGGTAAGCACATGGTATAGTGATAAAACCAAATAAAGCCGAGGACGAGCAAATCTGATTGTATGGTTTCAGATCACGGCTCCATAAGACTAGTACGTCGAAGGAATAATCCAAACAAGGAAACCCTCATATATATACCCTTATCTTATGTCACCATAATCTAAGCACATACAACCAGACTGCACTCAAGACATGATAAGATAATAAGCAGGAGGCAGGTGGATACAAGGAATAGAGCAGGGCATGAGCAGTTAATATAATAGTACTCATAAAACCGGAAATCCGATGAAAAACCAGTACAAGCAAATATGATAAGGCATATCACAGATTCAAAGCCGTTTAAGCTGCAGGCTTCAGTATGCGTCCCATTCCACATACCTCTACTTACAACTTAAAGAGCCGGTTATTAGACACTTTATTATTACTCGTCTTACCCTGATATCTAACTATGTGAACTAGCGTCCCAGCACACATAGATCCATATCCGAGTAAAGCAAGGTTGTTATTGGAAACCAGCGGGGGTATCAACGAACTATGTTTACAGTGGGTCCCGTGCTTGCCCGGGACCACGGTCCAGGGTGTTCCGTTGCTTGGTGACGGAACCAGCCGCAAGGCCTATCAGGAGGGACTTATGTATGCCCTTTTCAGGATTCAGGAGGAGGGAGCCAGCACTCCCCTCGGTCGCCTGGAGGCCCACAGGTCAGACCGGAAGTTTTAGTTGCACAACATGCCTAATACCACTGTAAACACGAACACATATTGATAGCCGCATGTTTCCCCCGACCCGATGCAAGTTGTTCCTTTTATGATTTATTAGGTTAATTATCAATTTACGGGAATAACAGGAACAGGACATGATCAGGAATTCAGGAGTTCAGGTCACTGTATATAATACAGGATAACAGGTCACTGATCATGATACAGGATATCAGGTCACTGTACATAGTACAGGATAACAAGGCAGGGTTCCCGTAAGTGTGATAATCACAGGTCAAGTATATCATGCTGGGTGCCAAGTGATAGCATGACAGGAGATTGATATTAGACAGGTAACCAGTCATGTCAAGAGATTGATAATAATCCGGTGGCAAGTCATGTCATAACAAGAGGTCTTGCCAAATAGTAGCATGTCTGAGGTCAGGTGATAATACATCAGTTGACAGGTGATATACATGTGTTAAAAGTAATATGAAAACGACAAGTAGTATAGACAGGTGTCAGGCATGAAGTAATGGCATGGGGTAGAATAGTAGTTGAGCACAAACAAGCGGAGCTGAGCAAGCTGAAAGTACAGACAGCAAACAGTATTTAACACTGGAGCATCTGGCGAGGTTATCGGGACGACTCGACTGAAGTACGAGCGGTAAATCCGGCAGCAACTCGCCTAGACGAATCTAGTGGTAAAGCGCTGAACGCTGATCATGATAACCAGGCGGAGCTGAACAAGCTGGAGGCATAAGCAGCGAACAGAGTTTAGACACTAATGCGCTCTGCGAGGTTATCGGGATACTCGGATTAAGATACGAGTAGAGAATCCGGCAGCAACTCGCCTAGACGAATTTAGTGAATAAGGCACTGAGCGCTAAGCATGCTCACCAGGCGGAGCTGAGAAACCTGACGATCCCAATCACGCCTCTTTCGAGACAGTGAGGGACCGGAGGCTGAACTGAGAGACCTGCCGATCCCGATCACCTCTCTTTCGAGATAGTGAGTGACCGGAGGTTGAAGGATCCGGAAGCCAAGTATGGTATAAGGCAGTACAATACATCACAGGCATGGTATATGTACAAGAAGGAAACTACCCTAGTACAAGCATTCGTCACAGAGCAATACATGTCCAGATATTGGCACTCGGCCATACACAATACAGGGACTCAGCCCAATACAAAATACAAGAAATAGAATACATATCGACCCGACGAAGCGGGGAAACCCAAATGGAGGCGAGAGCGAGGACACTCGCCTAAATCACCGGAAAGCCGAAAGTCTGGAATCCATGGAACTCGCGCACGCGCCATAAAATAATATATATAATATATAAATGTTTAGAGGGAGAAAGTGAAGAAGAGAGAGAAAGAGTCAGAGAGAGGAAGAGGGAGAAACTTAGAGAGAGAAAGAGACTCAGGAAGACGCGGGTTTGACAGTGAGACGCGAGGGTCGCAGACGCGGGAGTCGCGTCGCAGGAATAACAGACGCGGGAAAGAGCAGACGCGGGGATCGCGTCGCGGAAAGTACCAGACGCGGGAATCGCGCTGCGAAGATACCTCAAACGCGGGGTTGAGATCCGCGTTAGGAAATAATCAGAGAGGAGGAAAGGTGATTCCTTTGTTGTGCCCGAAGAAGGGATGTTCGGCCCCAATCCAAAAGGAGGGTACCGGCCCTAGGTCTTGCCAACGGAGAAGCACAGGAAGAACACAGACGCGGACTTTAGCTCCGCGTCGTGTTGACACGAGAGAGATACAGACGCGGGCGTTGGCCCCACGCTGCGTCGATACATAAACGCGGAGGCCGCGTTACGGATAGCCTAGACGCGGGGAGAGACCCGCGTCGGCAAGTCACAAAGGGGGACAGGGAGTTGAGGAGAGAGAGGGAAAGTTGTAGGGAAAAGAGAGAGAAAATGAGGTGTATTTTGAAATAAAATTGGGATTTAAAGGAGTGGGGTATTGATGTAAATAGAGTGTAGTAGTTTTAGAAAGAGGATGGGGGTATTTTAGGAAAGAGGGGAATCTTTTTATTTAGGGAATGAAATGAAAAGGAAAAAGGAAAGAAAGAAAAGAAAAGAAGAAAGAAAGAAAGAAATGAAAAGAAGAAGGAAGGAGGTGTGTGGGGGTGGCCGGCCGGCCACGGCCGGCGCCGGCGGCCTGCCGGCGGCGGCGCCGCCGCCGGGGTGAAGGGCGGCGCGCGCGCGCCCGGGTGGAGGAGGAGGGTGTGGGTTTCTTGGTGGTTGTTGTTGTTGTTGTTGTAGTTGATGGAGGTGGTGATGGTGGTGGTGGTTGTGGTGGTGGTGATGGTGATTGGTGGTGTTAGGAAGTTGGAGAAGGAGGAGGAGGTGATGATGGAGTAGTTAAAGGGGAGAATTTGATGGTGGTGAGAGAGAATTTTGGAGAAGATGGAAGTGGATTGTGGATGGGTTTGGTGGAAATTGAAGGTTGTTGGTGGTTGGTTGAGATTGAAGATGGTGTTGGTGCGGAGAGGAGTTGTGGAAGAAGGGGTGGTGGCCGGCCTAGGGTGGCGGCGGTGGTGGCTCCGGTGGTGGCTAGCTTGGGCGTCGGCCATCATGGAGAAGAAGAAAAAGAAGAAGAAGAAGAGAGAAAAAGTGAAGAAGGAAAGAAAAGAAAAAGGAAAGAAAAAGAAAAAGAATAGGAGAAAGAGAGTGATAGTGATGGGGATGTGATGGGAGTAGGTAAGGGGGGTGGTGTCTCCCACGTGGGGGAATGGCTGGATCAATGGAGGGAAAGAAAAGGAAAGAAAGAAAGAAAAGAATGGATTAGAATAAAATAATAATATTATAATATAGTCGCGAAAAATCGACTGTTCCAGAAAAATTCCCAAAAATTCCCGGAGGTAGAAAACGTCATCCTGAGGAATAATACGAAATCGGTTTTCCAAAATAAAATCCCGTTTTCAAATTAAAAATCCGGAAGTCAGCCGCCGATACCGGTCCACACCGGGTCGGCCGGATTTTGATAAATTCTGAAAAATCTCAGAAAATGTATTAAAGAGTAAAATATGATTTTAAGAAGTAAAGTGAAAGCAGATTTTAGAAATTCAATCCCGATAGTCCCGAAATCAACCAGCGATACTGGCCGATACCGATTCGGTGGAATTTCCATAAATTCGTAAAATCCTCAGAAAAAGGTATTTAGATAAGAAATGTGATTTTGAGAAATAATGTCTAAAGACACTTTTTGAAATTCCAATTAGTTTGTAAATTAAAAATCTGGGAATCGGTCAGCGGCACTGATCGACACCGGTTTTGAAGATTCCCAACTTAATTGAGGAAAATTCCAGAAAATCATAGAAAATCTAGAATATTGGAAAATGATGTTTAAAACTGAAATCGGTCAAATCGGAATACCAGAATGTCCAAATCGAGCAATACCCTAGGATCGGGCCCTCGGTTCAGACTAGGGCTGACTCCGAGTCCTCGAATCCAAATCCAAGACAAAACGTTCATATAAATAATTTATAATACAAAACAAATATAGGAAGTAAATCAAAAAAATACGATCAGAAAATACGAATACGCAACTAAGTACGTATTCCGGGAACGGGGTGTTACACTCCATCCACCTTACAAAAAATTGCGTCCTCGCAATTTCGATAAGGGGTGAAATGAACACAAAAGATAGGAATGAGAATTATGCCAATCAAGATATGAATAACTATGAGCCGTTCTCCCAGATCAACTGAACGGCTAACTCAAGACTGAGGCATCTCTGCACTTCTGCCGTATATATACATCCTCTGACGGTGCCATACTGATCTGATGTCTGCTCATAAGGGAATGCTGTCAAAACTTCAAAGACTAATCCATCCTGAATAATATAGATTGAGCTGACTTGGAGAGATAATCAATAATACTTCAATCAGGCTGTGAACCAAAGCTGATGAGATCCATAGAAATCCATAGCGCTGAAATCCCTAATATAATACAAAACCCTGCATGGCATGATGTTGTCCTTCTGCAGTAGAATCACTGAGGTGCCATATACATATTAATTCCTCGGGAATAAACCAGAATACCCAAGATAAAGAAACCTTGATAATGATGAGTATAAATCAAGAAGACCAATAATTAAGAATTTCCGTAAACTGGGCGTTGCTAATTCTGAAAGACGTAGCCAAGAATAACTGTAAAGAATTTGGAATACTGACTTATGAATGATAAACCGACTGCAGGTGAAACAGGAAGAAGATATCTGAGCCCTGCAAGATTGGTGGAATGGATCATTGACAAGGCCATGGCGATAGCTCAGATATAGTGATGGAACTCTGTTCAGCAGATCCATAAAAGTACGCTAGAAATCCGAGGAATGACTAGAGTGCCAAGCACTGAAGGGACTAGCCACGGATGAAACCAAGCCTGGATGAGGTCATCGCGTAACACAGCTCAGGTTTTAAACATTAGGGTGCGGCGAGGCTAACGCTCTGCGAGACTCGCATATAGCGAAGTTCACGCGATGAAGCCAGCGCGTAACACAACGCTAAATGCTAAGCACCAGGGTGCAGCGAAACTCACACCTGGTTAGGTTCACGGATGACTAGAACACGACCCTCGCTTAGCGAGGCTAGCGGAACCTTTGGTCCACCAAATCAATAAAACTGCCAGGAGTTATTGGCTCTGAGAACACGATCAAGAAATCACAAGAATCAAAACGAGTCTCGAATACTGTCTTCTAAATAATAACCTGACTGCAGGTTAGCTCTAAGAATACCCGAATTCCATGAACATAGTCCAAGAAATCATGATCTCTATTAGAGAAATAAAAATAGAAATACCATAACTCTGTCTGCCAGAAGTCCTGATTCTGAATTACTGTTATATACTGACACTCTTCATGAAATGATGCAATCTATCTGACTATATAAGTGACGACTACTCTGCTTGATGCACTAACCTCCCATGATGTATCCATAAATATAAGAATATAATGCAAGACCGAAGATCTGCCCAATATAAGATAGAGTGATATACCAGAGTCAAGGAATGCCAGAACATAATGAGAACGAACCATATCTGCCCTGCTGTCACCTCACTAGTCAACACATATCTTAAGTTGGCATAAAGATCACGAAAATCAGAATAAATCAGAATAACAAAAATAGAAGAATTAGGAATCATGAAATAGGGAGAGAGATAGGACGGACTAGGACTGATGGTGATAGTGCAATGAGGAGGATATGATAGAGAGAAGTTTACCAACTCCCGGACATGCTAAAAATGGGGATAATGGTTACGGTCAGTCCTTTCAGGGTTCCTTTTTCAGATATTGAGCATCCCTTCTTGCTCTCACCCCATCATATTGAGCATTCCGACTTCCTCTTTCGTCCGATTATATGTTTGCCTCCCTTCATCATGTGCCCTAGTTCTCGGTCTCTTTTGTGTATGACTCCATGCTGGATGCTGGGGATGAAGTGAAGTTATTCTGACAGTAGGTCCTGGATTTCCTCACAACGGTGATACTGGATGAGTTGATCTGATTGGCGTGATGTTCTCTGCTTCCTCGAACAGACCGTCACCTTTCAACTAATCTCTGAACCCGTATATAACATAATTCATGACCTCTCCGGTGGTTGTGTTGGGGGTGCCCGGCTTCAGACAATATCCGCACATCATATGTTGTGGGCAGGATTGGAGGGATGGCTTAGCTAGTAGGGCGTCCAGAGGCCTGTCTGAGCCTTCAACTTCCATCAATTAAGAGGGTCTCTTCACCAACTTCATCTGCAACTCATTCTAATCTTTCTCCTCTGGGTCCATTCCACTTCCCGGATGATAACTGAAGAACTTGAGAATTGTAACGCCCCGATCCCAAAGATACGGAGACGTCACTGCGACGCATATACGTAGGTCGAATGGAGCCCCCACGTATATACGCTAAGCAAATAATACAACAAGCAACAGAGTATAACACACAGCGTGATACAACCATATGCCAACATACAAGGTAAAAGTACAGAGTTATACAAGTTATGATATACAAAATCACCATACAGTGTCCATTATCACAACTCCAGTCCAAAAAGAAACAAGATACAACCAAAAATACAAAAATGCTCACGTGTGGATGGAGACCACGTGAACCAAAAGAAGTGCCGGGCACGCTGGATCTAGGACTGGTCGGACTGATCTCCAAGGTAAGCCAAGTCCTCAGCGGAAGGCTCCACCTCGTTCCAGACCTCTGAATCTGAATGTGCAAATCCAAAGGGTCAAGACATAATACGGGAAATAAAATAGTCAAGTGACAATAGGATCATGAATAGTGGTAGAAGAGCAATACTAAGTAACCATGCATGTCAGGATATGTAACTATGTAAGGTAATGACATATGAAATGAATATACAATGAGTGTCTTATTATTATTACTTGTCTTACTGTGATATCTAGCTATGGGCCCAGCGTCCCAGAACACATAGATCCATATCCTAGTATGACAAGGTTGTTATTGGAAATAGCGGTTATATCGACGAACTATGTTTACAGTGGGTGAAACCGGAAGTAATAAAGCCTGAACAGTGAAGCCTGAATAATGAAACCTGAATAGTGAAGCCTGCTCGGTCCCCTGGCGTACCACAGGTCAGACCGGAACAATATTTGTACAATATTGTTTAAAACCACTGTAAACACGAACACATACCGATATTCCGCATATTTCCCCGACCCATGTGTAAGTTGGTGTATTTTATGAAAAGTCAGATACTTCATGCTTGGTTTTAAGGATAGCATGAAGGGTTGGTGATAGTTCATATTTAACAAATTATGGGATGATATTATATAACAAGAAGCCATGAAGCATGAATTAGACAAGTTCCACCATGTAACAAGTCATGAAGCATGAATAAAGTACTTCCATCAGGTAACATGTCATACGGTATAGATATGATGTATATAACAAGACTAGTATAGTGTACATGTATCAGGAAATACCAAAAATCAGAAAAGAAACAAGTCTGAAAACTGTCCCAGGATTTGGCCTAACGGTCGACCTCCGGTCGACTGCCGGTCGACTGGGGAAATGAACTGGCGGTTGAGTCCCGGTCGCCTGCCGGTCGACTGGGCGGGAGCCGTGAGCTCCAGATTTGGCCGGTCGAGTTGCGGTCGACTGCCAGTCGACCGCCCGCTCAAGTCGTGCAGGTTGTGCACATCGGCAGAGTCCCGGTCGACTCCCAGTCGACCGGTCCTCGGGAAAATTCTGCTATTAGAGCAGAATTCCAGATTCTGAAGGGATCGGTCTCTACAGTCTAAAAGTAGGGATTTTTACAACATAAGGGAACCTGATATAACATTGTAAGTACATCAGAACTAGGTTTAGTCATGGTGATCAATACAATTACATGAAAAGGTTGGATTGGGCTCATATGGCCTAAAGGTTGGATTTTTACCATACACATGAACTTGGATTTCTACCCTAAACATGTAGAGCTGTTAATTTGGGTCTTGGTGAGTAAGAACTCACCTGGAAGATCAGATCTGAAGTTTGATTTAGGGTTGGAGGTGTTGGCTTCCCTCCAAAGCTTGTAGTTGAAGCTTGAGGTTGAAGAAGTGCTCCTTGGATGAAGCCTTGTAGTACCCCCTTGTGATCTAGAGGAGAAAGTGGAGGGATTGGAGTGATCTAGGGCTAGGGTTTTGCTGGAGGAAGAGGAAGAGGATTTCTGCAATTTCTCTTTTGATGGAGAAGGTGAGAAAAAGGGTATTTTGCAAATGCATGTGATTATATACTTTGGGGTTTTTGTGAAGGGGGTGACAATTTGGTGGATGTGAGGGGTTTCTTTGCAAGAATGTGGGGTGAGGTGTCCTCTCCCTTGCCACTTGGTCAGCTGAGAGCAAGAGAGAGTGTGAGTGGTGGTAGGTAAGGTGAGTGGAATGATGAGGTGGCAAGTGAAGTGGAAAATCAATTTTTGCAAATTTTGGAAAAATGCTAAAAATTCAAGTATTTTGGATTGGTCTGGAAATTTTACCAAAAATCAAGAAAAATATTTGAAGACTAAAGGTGAAGTCCGTTTGAAGAAATACTGTGTAGATTTTTAATTAAAAATCCCAGAAGCAGAAATTTACCGACACCGAAATAATTTCATAAATTTATAAAATTCTTAGAAAAATAATATAAGTAGGAAATATGATTCTAAGCAATAAAGTCTAAAGGACTTTCTTGAAATTCCTAACAGATTGGAAGATAAAAATTCGGAAATCGGTCAGCGGTACTGGCCGACACCGGTTTTCGAAGAAATTCATTTTAATTTCAGAAAATTCTAGAAAATCACATAAAATCTAAAATATTATAAAATGATGTTTGAAATTAAAATCGGTCAAATACGGATGGTAAATCGGAAGATGCGGTCAAAGGGCCGAATACGTAACTAAGTACGTATTCCGGGAAAGGGGCATTACAATCTACCCACCTTACAAAAATTTCGTCCTCGAAATTTCATAGGGTGAAAGATAACAGGAAAGGTAACAGATGGATATGGATACAAGGAATGATAACGGTAAAGACAAGTAGAAGGAAAGAGTCTTACCAGATCAAGACGGGAAAAGTTGAGGATAATGCTCCCGGATAACGTCCTCTCGCTCCCAGGTGGCCTCTCCCGGCGCGTGTCTGCTCCAAGACACCAATACCAATGGAATAGCCCTGCTCTTCAGTGTCTTGACACTCTTGTCTAGAATGGCCAACGGCTGCTCTTGGTATGATAGATCCGGTTGCAGCTCTAGCTCGGAATGATCCAGAATGTGGCTGTCGTCCCGGACATACTTCCTCAACTGAGACACATGGAAGACATTATGCACCCCGTCCAAGGATGGTGGTAATGCTAGTCTATAAAGACACGTCTCCCACGCGATCCAGGATCTCGAACGGGCCAATATACCTCGGGCTCAGCTTCCCACGAGTACCGAACCGGATAACCCCCCTGGTGGGTGAAATCTTCAAGAACACATGATCTCCGGTCTGGAACTCCAATGGCCTCCTAAGAGTATCAGCCCAACTCTTCTGTCTACTCTGAGCAGCCCTGAGATGATCTCTGATAACCCTGACCTTCTCTGTAGTCTGCATCAACATCTCAGGCCCCAAAAGACTCCTCTCACCGACTTCATCCCAGCAAATCGGTGATCGGCACTTCCTACCATACAGTGCCTCAAATGGCGCCATCCTAATACTGGCCTGATAGCTATTGTTATATGAAAACTCGGCCAAGTGTAGATGGTCCTCCCAAGATCCTCCAAAGTCCATCATGCAAGCCCTCAGCATATCCTCAAGGATCTGGATGGTCCTCTCTGACTGCCCGTCTGTCTGAGGATGATAGGAAGTACTGAACTTCAGACGGGTTCCCAGACTCTCCTGGAGACTCTCCCAGAAATGAGACCTGAATCTGGAGTCTCTATCCGATACAATACTGACTGGGACTCCATGCAGACGAACAACTTCCTTCAGATACTTATCTGCCAGAACCTCTGTCGACTGACCAACCCGGAAAGGTATGAAGTGAGCAGACTTGGTGAGGCGATCAACGATCACCCATACCGCATTGTTACCCTTAGGACTCCGAGGCAATGCCGTCACGAAGTCCATAGTAATGTGCTCCCACTTCCATTCGGGTATCGGCAAAGGTTGAAGAAGTCCAGCAGATCTCTGATGCTCGATCTTTATCTGCTGGCAAACCAAGCACTTGGCAACAAACTGGGCTATCTCCCTCTTCATGGCATTCCACCAAAAGTGCTTCTTCAGGTCCTGGTACATCTTGTTTCCTCCCGGATGTATAGAATAGGCAGAACTGTGTGCTTCCTCCAGAATCTTCTGTCTGACTTCTCCCTGGGGGACACAAAGTCTACTACCATAACACAAAGCACCATCCGGACGAATACAAATATCTGCCCTCAGTCCAGCCTCCACCTGAGTCCTGAATGTCTGCAATCTTGGATCTTCCTTCTGAGCCTCCTTGATCTCCTCTACCAATGAGGACTGGATCTGCAATGCCATAAGCTGCCCTGCCTTATCACCTCCCTGCACCAACCTCAAATCCAATCTGATGAACTCCTGGATCAACTCTTTCTGCTGAGTAAGGCGAACTAGCACTCTGTTCTCCGGCATCCTGCTCAGTGCATCTGGAACGGTATTGACTTTGCCTGGATGATACTGCAAGTCAATATCGTAGTCCGCCATAAGCTCCAACCACCTCCTCTGCCTCATATTCAGCTCCTTCTGCGAGAATATATACTTGAGGCTCTTGTGGTCAGTGTATATCAATACCTTGTCTCCCAGAAGGTAGTGTCTCCAGATCTTCAATGCAAACACCACAGCTGCCAACTCCAAGTCATGAGTCGGGTAGTTCCTCTCATGAGGCTTCAACTGCCTAGATGCATATGCTATGACATGATCGTGTTGCATAAGCACGCACCCCAGGCCTTTTCCTGATGCATCACAGAAAATAACCATCCCTCCTCTTCCTGAAGGGGTCCTCAAGATTGGGGCTGAAATAAGCTTCTGCTTCAACTTCTCAAAGGCTGCATCACAATCTCCTGTCCATATGAATCTCTCCCCTTTCCTGGTGAGCCTGGTCAACGGAGCTGCAAGTCTAGAGAAATCCTGGACGAAGCGCCTGTAATATCCGGCTAGTCCAAGAAAACTCCTTATCTCAGACACCGTCTTCGGAACTGGCCAATTTTGCACCGCCTGGACTTTACTAGGATCAACTGCAATCCCTTCTGCTGAAACTATATGTCCAAGGAAGGTTATGCTGTCTAGCCAGAACTCACACTTGCTCCTTTTGGCATGAAGCTGCTCCTGCTGAAGAGTCTGCAACACGATCCTCAAGTGCTCTGCATGCTCCTCAAAACTCTTGGAATAGATCAGGATGTCATCTATAAACACCACTACAAACTGATCCAGGTAAGGAGAGAACACCCGGTTCATCAGGTCCATAAACACAGCAGGGGCATTGGTAACTCCGAAAGGCATCACTAGAAACTCGTAGTGGCCATATCGGGTCCTGAATGCCGTCTTCGGAACATCTTCCTTCTTCACCCTCAGCTGATGGTAACCCGACTGCAAATCCAACTTAGAAAATACACGGGCTCCATGAAGCTGATCAAACAAGTCATCAATCCTGGGCAAGGGATACTTGTTCTTGATGGTGACCTTGTTCAACTCCCTGTAATCAATGCAAAGCCTCTTGCCACCGTCCTTCTTGTTTGCCAATAGCACCGGGGCTCCCCATGGTGAAGTGCTAGGCCGGATCAATCCCTTGTCTGAATAATCCTGCAGCTGTATCTTCAGGATCTCCAACTCCGTCGGTGCCATCCGGTACGGAGCCTTTGAGATAGGAGCTGTCCCTGGGACTGTATCAATGGAGAACTCCACTATCCTCTCCGGTGGAAGACCTGAAATCTCAGCAAAGACCTCTGGAAATTCATCCCACACTGGCACTCCCTTCTGAGCCTCCGAGGTGGTCAACTGAACCTTCTCCCTAGCAGGCTTCACCTCTCCGCTAAACTGGAACTCCGGCCGATGTGGGATTCTGAAATTGATCTTCCTTCCCCTACAGTCAATCACTGCATGGTACTGACTGAGCCAGGTCATGCCTAAGATCACGTCGTACCCCTTGGTGTCTAGTACGAGCATATCTATGGACAAGACCTTCCCACAAAGTTCTACTGGACAGTCAACACAAACACCGGAAGACACAACTACCCCATTCCCAGTACTGATCTCCCACTTGTGGTCTAAAGCCTTAACAGAAATAGAATGCAAAGCCACAAACTTGTCGGAGATGTAACAATGGGATGCACCTGAATCGAAGAGTGCGAGGACAGGTATAGAATGAACTCTGATAGTACCTGTGATCACCTCCCCCGAAGCCTCTGCCTCCTCTACTGTCAGGTTGTAGGCCTGACCCCTGCCACGCCCTGCTGCTGGTCTGGCTCCTCTCTGCATTGGGCGGGCAGCCTGCTGTGGTGGAAGGGGAAGAGCTCTCCTCACCGGTCCCTGCTGCCTCTGTCCAACCGGCCCCGGTAGTGCCCTCTGCACATACTGCCCCTGAGGTGCTGGTGCTGGCAAGGTTTGGGTAGCAAACCCCACTCTCCTGTGCGGACATGTCTCCACGGCATGATCCCGTGCTCCACATATCAAGCACAATCCGTTGGCCCTCCGGCAAGTCTGCTGGGTGTGCCCTGGCTTCTGGCAGAAATGGCAGATAGGACCTGGTCGAGCCGTCTGATATGGAACTGCTCTGAACGGCTGTCTGGCCTGGATCTTGGCTGCCCTGGATGGTCCTCCTCTGCCCACCGGCACAAACGGCCTCTTCAAGGCCTGGCTCTCCTGCTTCCTCTGAAATCCTCGCTCCACCTCACGAGCGATAGAAAGAACTTCAGCATAGGTCTTCAACTGCTGTGCCATCATATACATCTGGATCTCCATCTGTAGGCCTTGCTGGAACCTGCTCGCCCTCTTCTCCTCATCTGACACCATATAGGGGGCGAAGCGACTCAGCCTGAGGAACTCAGCAGCATACTCATCTACGGACCTCTCCCCCTGCTGAAGCCTGATGAACTGCTCCTCCATGTCTTTCTGAGCAGTGACGGGAAAGAAACGACTGTAGAAGCTCTTGGAGAAGGTATCCCAGGAAATAGGCTTCTTCAAGCGAGCCTCCTCTGCAAGCCACCAAGTCCGAGCAATGTCCTTCAGCTGGATCTTTGCAACCTCCACTTGGCTCTCCTTGGGCACCCTGGCGGCGTTCAGTAGATCGGTGGTGTCCACTAACCACTGCTCAGCCTCCAAAGGCCTCTCGACTCCTGAGAAGGTAGCCGGTTGTAGCCGCCGGAAATCTGAGATGTTCCCGGCTTCTGCTCCTTCGGGGCTGCTAACTCCTGCCTGAGGAGTTCAGTCTGCTGCTGATGGATCTCCACTTGCTGCTGCTGGGTCTCCATCATAGCCCGAATGATGCTCAGGACATCAGCCTGCTCTCCTCCCGCGGGTCCATCCGGGACTTGCCCGACATTGTTGCGACCCGAACGTCTCTCCATACCGAAAGGGATAAGATCTGGAATTGGAATCAAGGAAAGGAATTAAGATACGAAGGAATTGGTCAATTGAAGGAATCAAGATGGACTTATAACTTTGTACATTGCAGTTGGCATAAGTAAATCGTTAGAATTTGCCACTTGGTTGTACTTTTAGGTCTGAGAGCCTAGGCTCTGATACCAACCTGTAACGCCCCGATCCCAAAGATACGGAGACGTCACTGCGACGCATATACGTAGGTCGAATGGAGCCCCCACGTATATACGCTAAGCAAATAATACAACAAGCAACAGAGTATAACACACAGCGTGATACAACCATATGCCAACATACAAGGTAAAAGTACAGAGTTATACAAGTTATGATATACAAAATCACCATACAGTGTCCATTATCACAACTCCAGTCCAAAAGAAACAAGATACAACCAAAAATACAAAAATGCTCACGTGTGGATGGAGACCACGTGAACCAAAAGAAGTGCCGGGCACGCTGGATCTAGGACTGGTCGGACTGATCTCCAAGGTAAGCCAAGTCCTCAGCGGAAGGCTCCACCTCGTTCCAGACCTCTGAATCTGAATGTGCAAATCCAAAGGGTCAAGACATAATACGGGAAATAAAATAGTCAAGTGACAATAGGATCATGAATAGTGGTAGAAGAGCAATACTAAGTAACCATGCATGTCAGGATATGTAACTATGTAAGGTAATGACATATGAAATGAATATACAATGAGTGTCTTATTATTATTACTTGTCTTACTGTGATATCTAGCTATGGGGCCCAGCGTCCCAGAACACATAGATCCATATCCTAGTATGACAAGGTTGTTATTGGAAATAGCGGTTATATCGACGAACTATGTTTACAGTGGGTGAAACCGGAAGTAATAAAGCCTGAACAGTGAAGCCTGAATAATGAAACCTGAATAGTGAAGCCTGCTCGGTCCCCTGGCGTACCACAGGTCAGACCGGAACAATATTTGTACAATATTGTTTAAACCACTGTAAACACGAACACATACCGATATTCCGCATATTTCCCCCGACCCATGTGTAAGTTGGTGTATTTTATGAAAAGTCAGATACTTCATGCTTGGTTTTAAGGATAGCATGAAGGGTTGGTGATAGTTCATATTTAACAAATTATGGGATGATATTATATAACAAGAAGCCATGAAGCATGAATTAGACAAGTTCCACCATGTAACAAGTCATGAAGCATGAATAAAGTACTTCCATCAGGTAACATGTCATACGGTATAGATATGATGTATATAACAAGACTAGTATAGTGTACATGTATCAGGAAATACCAAAAATCAGAAAAGAAACAAGTCTGAAAACTGTCCCAGGATTTGGCCTAACGGTCGACCTCCGGTCGACTGCCGGTCGACTGGGGAAATGAACTGGCGGTTGAGTCCCGGTCGCCTGCCGGTCGACTGGGCGGGAGCCGTGAGCTCCAGATTTGGCCGGTCGAGTTGCGGTCGACTGCCAGTCGACCGCCCGCTCAAGTCGTGCAGGTTGTGCACATCGGCAGAGTCCCGGTCGACTCCCAGTCGACCGGTCCTCGGGAAAATTCTGCTATTAGAGCAGAATTCCAGATTCTGAAGGGATCGGTCTCTACAGTCTAAAAGTAGGGATTTTTACAACATAAGGGAACCTGATATAACATTGTAAGTACATCAGAACTAGGTTTAGTCATGGTGATCAATACAATTACATGAAAAGGTTGGATTGGGCTCATATGGCCTAAAGGTTGGATTTTTACCATACACATGAACTTGGATTTCTACCCTAAACATGTAGAGCTGTTAATTTGGGTCTTGGTGAGTAAGAACTCACCTGGAAGATCAGATCTGAAGTTTGATTTAGGGTTGGAGGTGTTGGCTTCCCTCCAAAGCTTGTAGTTGAAGCTTGAGGTTGAAGAAGTGCTCCTGGATGAAGCCTTGTAGTACCCCCTTGTGATCTAGAGGAGAAAGTGGAGGGATTGGAGTGATCTAGGGCTAGGGTTTTGCTGGAGGAAGAGGAAGAGGATTTCTGCAATTTCTCTTTTGATGGAGAAGGTGAGAAAAAGGGTATTTTGCAAATGCATGTGATTATATACTTTGGGGTTTTTTGTGAAGGGGGTGACAATTTGGTGGATGTGAGGGGTTTCTTTGCAAGAATGTGGGGTGAGGTGTCCTCTCCCTTGCCACTTGGTCAGCTGAGAGCAAGAGAGAGTGTGAGTGGGTGGTAGGTAAGGTGAGTGGAATGATGAGGTGGCAAGTGAAGTGGAAAATCAATTTTTGCAAATTTTGGAAAAATGCTAAAAATTCAAGTATTTTGGATTGGTCTGGAAATTTTACCAAAATCAAGAAAAATATTTGAAGACTAAAGGTGAAGTCCGTTTGAAGAAATACTGTGTAGATTTTTAATTAAAAATCCCAGAAGCAGAAATTTACCGACACCGAAATAATTTTCATAAATTTATAAAATTCTTAGAAAAATAATATAAGTAGGAAATATGATTCTAAGCAATAAAGTCTAAAGGACTTTCTTGAAATTCCTAACAGATTGGAAGATAAAAATTCGGAAATCGGTCAGCGGTACTGGCCGACACCGGTTTTCGAAGAAATTCATTTTAATTTCAGAAAATTCTAGAAAATCACATAAAATCTAAAATATTATAAAATGATGTTTGAAATTAAAATCGGTCAAATACGGATGGTAAATCGGAAGATGCGGTCAAAGGGCCGAATACGTAACTAAGTACGTATTCCGGGAAAGGGGCATTACAAGAATACTCCTTGGGCTGCTTGGGGATAAGAAACATCCTGCTCTTCATCTTCATTTCTCACTTAAGATATTGCTTGCTCGGTTCTCCTTATCGGCCACCATGTAAAACACCGACCGACTCTGCCTTAGGAATTTTGCGGTGTACTTATTTACAATCCAATCTCCCTACCGCAATTTGATAAATCATTCTTTCATTTCTTCCTGAGCTATTACAGAGAAGAATCTTCCTATAGAAATCCTTCGAGAACTAGTCCCAAGTGTTGGGCTTTCCCAGTCTCGCTGCTTCCGCCAACTATTACATCCAGGCTACATCTTCTAACTGAATCTCGATCATTTTCACCTAGTTCTCGTCAGGGACCCAAGTTGACTTAGAAGACCTATCAGGTTTACTGACCACTGCTATACCTCCAGGGCTTCTCCATGCTTGAAAAGATTGCCGGCTGTAATTTTCTGAAATCCAACATGTCGTCTGGCTTCTGTTCCCGGAGTGCAACCAATGATCCTTGGTGCGGGACCTTCGTCTGTACTTGATCGCGTCTCATCATATCTTGCAAAAATAGTCTCAAATCAAGATTTTCTCCGTTAGGGTTACCCTAGGAAGAACCAGAACCGTTATGATTTTCCCATCTTTTCATGTCCGAGTTGGTCCAAGAATAACAAGAAACTGAAGTATGAAAGGATAGGATAATTTCAGAATTCAAGGATAAGATTATCAAGAGAGAATGGATAACTTTGTACTTGTAGTTGGATTGTATAACCAAGACTCATGCATTCCAGTTGCAAATTTCTTTACCATTAATTTGCCGTCTGGACGTACTGAGGAGGTGAGAGCCTAGGCTCTGATACCAACCTGTAACGCCCCGATCCTGGCGGATACGGAGACATTACTGCAACGTATATACGCAAGTCAGAAGTACCTTCACGTATACACGCTAAGCATCAGTACAGGCAAGAATCAGAGTACGGAAGCAAGTGGTGCATTATACATTCCAACATATGAGTACATTTACAAAGTTATCACCAGAGGTGATCCAATATTACATGAATATTACATCACCGATATGCGCAATTGCGAGATTACAAGCAGATGTACAAGAATGAATAGTACAAAAGGGCACTCACGAGTTTACAATAGGAAAACTCGAGAGGCACACAGGGGGCCTGGAAGGATAGAGCTCTGAACGGTCTGCTGGAGATCCATGCTACCGCTGCGCCACTCTGATCAGCAACTGGGAGAATCCACACGCTCCAAGCTCCATGACCTGGACATGAGAATCCAGGGAGTCAGATGAAACTCCCCAGGCGAGTGTGATACAAAAGCCAAGTGGCGAGCAAGGGTAAGCACATGGTATAGTGATAAAACCAAATAAAGCCGAGGACGAGCAAATCTGATTGTATGGTTTCAGATCACGGCTCCATAAGACTAGTACGTCGAAGGAATAATCCAAACAAGGAAACCCTCATATATATACCCTTATCTTATGTCACCATAATCTAAGCACATACAACCAGACTGCACTCAAGACATGATAAGATAATAAGCAGGAGGCAGGTGGATACAAGGAATAGAGCAGGGCATGAGCAGTTAATATAATAGTACTCATAAAACCGGAAATCCGATGAAAAACCAGTACAAGCAAATATGATAAGGCATATCACAGATTCAAAGCCGTTTAAGCTGCAGGCTTCAGTATGCGTCCCATTCCACATACCTCTACTTACAACTTAAAGCGCCGGTTATTAGACACTTTATTATTATCGTCTTACCCTGATATCTAGCTATGTGAACTAGCGTCCCAGCACACATAGATCCATATCCGAGTAAAGCAAGGTTGTTATTGGAAACCAGCGGGGGTATCAACGAACTATGTTTACAGTGGGTCCCGTGCTTGCCCGGGACCACGGTCCAGGGTGTTCCGTTGCTTGTGACGGAACCAGCCGCAAGGCCTATCAGGAGGGACTTATGTATGCCCTTTTCAGGATTCAGGAGGAGGGAGCCAGCACTCCCCTCGGTCGCCTGGAGGCCCACAGGTCAGACCGGAAGTTTTAGTTGCACAACATGCCTAATACCACTGTAAACACGAACACATATTGATAGCCGCATGTTTCCCCCGACCCGATGCAAGTTGTTCCTTTTATGATTTATTAGGTTAATTATCAATTTACGGGAATAACAGGAACAGGACATGATCAGGAATTCAGGAGTTCAGGTCACTATATATAATACAGGATAACAGGTCACTGATCATGATACAGGATATCAGGTCACTGTACATAGTACAGGATAACAAGGCAGGGTTCCCGTAAGTGTGATAATCACAGGTCAAGTATATCATACTGGGTGCCAAGTGATAGCATGACAGGAGATTGATATTAGACAGGTACCAGTCATGTCAAGAGATTGATAATAATCCGGTGGCAAGTCATGTCATAACAAGAGGTCTTGCCAAATAGTAGCATGTCTGAGGTCAGGTGATAATACATCAGTTGACAGGTGATATACATGTGTTAAAAGTAATATGAAACGACAAGTAGTATAGACAGGTGTCAGGCATGAAGTAATGGCATGGGGTAGAATAGTAGTTGAGCACAAACAAGCGGAGCTGAGCAAGCTGAAAGTACAGACAGCAAACAGTATTTAACACTGGAGCATCTGGCGAGGTTACCGGGACGACTCGACTGAAGTACGAGCGGTAAATCCGGCAGCAACTCGCCTAGACGAATCTAGTGGTAAAGCGCTGAACGCTGATCATGATAACCAGGCGGAGCTGAACAAGCTGGAGGCATAAGCAGCGAACAGAGTTTAGACACTAATGCGCTCTGCGAGGTTATCGGGATACTCGGATTAAGATACGAGTAGAGAATCCGGCAGCAACTCGCCTAGACGAATTTAGTGAATAAGGCACTGAGCGCTAAGCATGCTCACCAGGCGGAGCTGAGAAACCTGACGATCCCAATCACGCCTCTTTCGAGACAGTGAGGGACCGGAGGCTGAACTGAGAGACCTGCCGATCCCGATCACCTCTCTTTCGAGATAGTGAGTGACCGGAGGTTGAAGGATCCGGAAGCCAAGTATGGTATAAGGCAGTACAATACATCACAGGCATGGTATATGTACAAGAAGGAAACTACCCTAGTACAAGCATTCGTCACAGAGCAATACATGTCCAGATATTGGCACTCGGCCATACACAATACAGGGACTCAGCCCAATACAAAATACAAGAAATAGAATACATATCGACCCGACGAAGCGGGGAAACCCAAATGGAGGCGAGAGCGAGGACACTCGCCTAAATCACCGGAAAGCCGAAAGTCTGGAATCCATGGAACTCGCGCACGCGCCATAAAATAATATATATAATATATAAATGTTTAGAGGGAGAAAGTGAAGAAGAGAGAGAAAGAGTCAGAGAGAGGAAGAGGGAGAAACTTAGAGAGAGAAAGAGACTCAGGAAGACGCGGGTTTGACAGTGAGACGCGAGGGTCGCAGACGCGGGAGTCGCGTCGCAGGAATAACAGACGCGGGAAAGAGCAGACGCGGGGATCGCGTCGCGGAAAGTACCAGACGCGGGAATCGCGCTGCGAAGATACTCAAACGCGGGGTTGAGATCCGCGTTAGGAAATAATCAGAGAGGAGGAAAGGTGATTCCTTTGTTGTGCCCGACGAAGGGATGTTCGGCCCCAATCCAAAAGGAGGGTACCGGCCCTAGGTCTTGCCAACGGAGAAGCACAGGAAGAACACAGACGCGGACTTTAGCTCCGCGTCGTGTTGACACGAAGAGATACAGACGCGGGCGTTGGCCCCACGCTGCGTCGATACATAAACGCGGAGGCCGCGTTACGGATAGCCTAGACGCGGGGAGAGACCCGCGTCGGCAAGTCACAAAGGGGGACAGGGAGTTGAGGAGAGAGAGGGAAAGTTGTAGGGAAAAGAGAGAGAAAATGAGGTGTATTTTGAAATAAAATTGGATTTAAAGGAGTGGGGTATTGATGTAAATAGAGTGTAGTAGTTTTAGAAAGAGGATGGGGTATTTTAGGAAAGAGGGGAATCTTTTTATTTAGGGAATGAAATGAAAAGGAAAAAGGAAAGAAAGAAAAGAAAAGAAGAAAGAAAGAAAGAAATGAAAAGAAGAAGGAAGGAGGTGTGTGGGGGTGGCCGGCCGGCCACGGCCGGCGCCGGCGGCCTGCCGGCGGCGGCGCCGCCGCCGGGTGAAGGGCGGCGCGCGCGCGCCCGGGTGGAGGAGGAGGGTGTGGGTTTCTTGGTGGTGGTTGTTGTTGTTGTTGTAGTTGATGGAGGTGGTGATGGTGGTGGTGGTTGTGGTGGTGGTGATGGTGATTGGTGGTGTTAGGAAGTTGGAGAAGGAGGAGGAGGTGATGATGGAGTAGTTAAAGGGGAGAATTTGATGGTGGTGAGAGAGAATTTTGGAGAAGATGGAAGTGGATTGTGGATGGGTTTGGTGGAAATTGAAGGTTGTTGGTGGTTGGTTGAGATTGAAGATGGTGTTGGTGTGGAGAGGAGTTGTGGAAGAAGGGGTGTGGCCGGCCTAGGGTGGCCGGCGGTGGTGGCTCCGGTGGTGGCTAGCTTGGGCGTCGGCCATCATGGAGAAGAAGAAAAAGAAGAAGAAGAAGAGAGAAAAAGTGAAGAAGGAAAGAAAAGAAAAAGGAAAGAAAAAGAAAAAGAATAGGAGAAAGAGAGTGATAGTGATGGGGATGTGATGGGAGTAGGTAAGGGGGGAGGTGTCTCCCACGTGGGGGAATGGCTGGATCAATGGAGGGAAAGAAAAGGAAAGAAAGAAAGAAAAGAATGGATTAGAATAAAATAATAATATTATAATATAGTCGCGAAAAATCGACTGTTCCAGAAAAATTCCCAAAATTCCCGGAGGTAGAAAACGTCATCCTGAGGAATAATACGAAATCGGTTTTCCAAAATAAAATCCCGTTTTCAAATTAAAAATCCGGAAGTCAGCCGCCGATACCGGTCCACACCGGGTCGGCCGGATTTTGATAAATTCTGAAAAATCTCAGAAAATGTATTAAAGAGTAAATATGATTTTAAGAAGTAAGTGAAAGCAGATTTTAGAAATTCAATCCCGATAGTCCCGAAATCAACCAGCGATACTGGCCGATACGATTCCGGTGGAATTTCCATAAATTCGTAAAATCCTCAGAAAAAGGTATTTAGATAAGAAATGTGATTTTGAGAAATAATGTCTAAAGACACTTTTTGAAATTCTAATTAGTTTGTAAATTAAAAATCTGGGAATCGGTCAGCGGCACTGATCGACACCGGTTTTGAAGATTCCCAACTTAATTGAGGAAAATTCCAGAAAATCATAAAAATCTAGAATATTGGAAAATGATGTTTAAAACTGAAATCGGTCAAATCGGAATACCAGAATGTCCAAATCGAGCAATACCCTAGGATCGGGCCCTCGGTTCAGACTAGGGCTGACTCCGAGTCCTCGAATCCAAATCCAAGACAAAACGTTCATATAAATAATTTATAATACAAAACAAATATAGGAAGTAAATCAAAAAATACGATCAGAAAATACGAATACGCAACTAAGTACGTATTCCGGGAACGGGGTGTTACAATAAGAAATTGATATGAATGTCTTAGGGTTGTGCATACTCTAACGAGGAAAACCCCCCTTATACACAAGTATTGAATTGTGTATAATCAAGTAAAAAGAGTAACGCATATATACATATAAGACTTATGTTGTGCATTGTGATTGCCCCATGATATGGTGAAGCTATTGAGTATGTATTTCCTTTCACTTGACATGCACCGATTGTATGAATGGCTTATGAGCGTAACTCTTTACTTCTTGTGAAGTGCACATAACCTATTAACTATATATATATATATATATATATATATATATATATATATATATATATATATAATATATATATATATATATATACATACTTGTATCCTTTCAAAAGGATTTGATCCCGGATCCTTCCCACTCAAAATCAACCCTCCAACATTCGAATACAAGATCCACTCTGTTGAAGTTGATCTATACTATTTCAAGTATCTATAAACCAAAAATCAAGTGTTTTAAATACTTTTTGCCC
Organism: Agave tequilana; assembly: GCA_038442645.1. Classification (NCBI taxonomy): domain Eukaryota; kingdom Viridiplantae; phylum Streptophyta; class Magnoliopsida; order Asparagales; family Asparagaceae; genus Agave; species Agave tequilana. The sequence continues at coordinate 156,483 of JAVJIF010003425.1, read as the reverse complement.
ATCCATCAAGCGACGCAAAATGGACGGCCGAAAGTAGTGAGTTGGTTAGATCTATGTCTTTAGACATACAAATTCTCGATCCGGCCATTTCATTATGATCTAAACATTTAAAAACCCCTATAAACTAATTTTTGTTAGATTTCAAATGTTCTACACCGTTAAACTAACCACTCACTATTTAGGCCGTCCGTTTTTCCCCTACTTGATGGATGGGCAAAAAGTATTTAAAACACTTGATTTTGGTTTATAGATACTTGAAATAGTATAGATCAACTTCAACGGAGTGGATCTTATATTCGAATGTTGGAGGGTTGAATTTGAGTGGGAAGGATCGAGGATCAAATCCTTTTGAAAGGATACAAGTCTATATATATATATATATATATATATATATATATATATATATATATATATATATATATATATAAGAGAGAGAGAGAGAGAGAGAGAGAAAAATGTATATCAGCCCGCGGGCTGAGAGTACTCTCTCAGCCTGCGGTGACGTGGCTCGATTTGTCACCTCACTGACTTGCGGCCCGCTTTTATGGAGAAGTTAAATTACCAAATACCCCTTATGATAACTTTTTCTTATTGTTTATTATTATTTTTCCCCCTTTTATTTTGCCGCTCTTTATAGGATATAAATTAATTTTCGCCTTATTTCTTTACCTCTTTTTTGAAAGATGTAGTTTCTCCTTTTCAGCCTGGGATAAATTTTTTTTTGAAAATATAAAATCTTTTCAGATGAATGTTTTCAGCCTGCGATAAAATTCTACTTTATAGTTTAATTTTTTTTGTATATAATGTAGTCAGAGTCTTTGGTCGCATTGTACATTTAAACTGCGACCTTAGTCAAAGTCTTTGATCGCAGTGTACATGGTGAAATGCGACCAAGGTCGCAGTGTTGTTATTGATAAAGATAGCCAGCAACTGCAATCTAGGGTTGCATTACATGGTCTGCGACTTTGGTCGCAGTACGTTAAGTAATTATTTCTTTTGAATATAATGTAGTCAGAGTCTTTGGTCGCATTGTACATTTAAACTGCGACCTTAGCCAAAGTCTTTTTGTCGCAGTGTACATGGTTAAATGCGACGAAGGTCGCAGTGTTGTTATTGATGAAGATGGCCAGCAACTGCAATCTAGGGTTGCATTACATGGACTGCGACTTAGGTCGCAATACGTTAGGTAGGTGTTTACTTTATATTAACATGCATAGCGCCCAAGGTCGCAGTGTTGTTTTATTAAGTGGTGAAATGCGACTTTGGTCGCAGTACGTTAAGTAAGTGTTGTTTTATTAAGTGTTATTTTTTGGATTAAGTCATTTTTTGAATCTAAATGAAAAATGAAAAGTTGTCTGTTGTGTGATGTGACTTGGAGTCAGTCCGTGAGACGCGACCTGTTATAAAGATTTTATGAGATCTTTTAACGTCAAGTCTATGTTGACGAACCCCGCACCATTCGTTGTTTCCCGAAGCGGTTGTCCACCCGTCGGTTCTTCATTGGGTTTAGGCGTTAATGTCTTTTAATGCCAAACCGGCGCTGGCGGTTGGAGACCATTAATGCCGACGATTCTGATTAATGAACCATTAATTATGGTTATTATGGGCTGCCTATAAATAGGGCTCACGCTCTCCCTTTAACAGTCCATAATTAGACTGTTTTCTTTCGAGAGCAATTGCTCTGAGAATTTCCGTCTTCTTCAGAGTCTCTAACAGGGGCCTGCCTCCATGGATGAAGATGACCCTATTGACGAAATTGATCGATGTTCGTCCACAAGGGAAGAAGTCATAGACCTCATCGTCCACAAGGGAAGAAGTCATGGTCCTCGTCGTTCACAAGGGAAGAAGTCATGATCCCTGACGAGGACTTAATCCTCACCGAGATCTGCTCTGACTTGATGCACCAGTCAAGCTTGCTGGTAACGGATGGTCAGAGTGGGTATGGCGGCGGGGGATGTGGTGGGTAGCATTCCTTGTGAGGTCTCAAAACCTCCTCTCTTACCCCAGAAGTGACATCGAGGAAACTCCATGCTCACTGGATAACCTTCTGGTGAAGAGATGTTCATAAACGAAAGATTCTGCTGCCACCAGACCTCCAGGAGAAGATTGCTCTTAGTAGTCAACAAGGGCTCTTCTTGGCTCTTTTGATGTTTTGTCTTCTTGGATACTTTGATGTTTAGTCTTCTTGGATTTTTTTGATGTTTTAGTCTTCTTTTGTACTGCTGTATTTGTAACACTCGGTCTTATTGTATAAGAGATCGTTTTGTATCATTTGCACATGCCTGGAGATAAATGCCTGGACATAAATAAAAAGCATATTTGTTTTTTTAATAAACTACGAACTTTTTCGCAGCCATGCATTGCAAACAAAACAACTATGATCATAAATGACACTGCGACCAAGGTCGCAGAAGATACATTGCAAACAGTAAGTACTGTGACCAGGGTCGACAGTGCGACCAAAGACTGGGACTAAGCAACTGTTGCGGTGACGTGTCACATCGTCGCAGTGTTGTTGTTGATTAAGACTAAAAACCAGCAATAGCGACCAAGATTGGAGATTATTTTTTTAAGACTGCGGCCATCAACTGCGACCAAAGTCGCAGTGTTGTTGTTGATTATTTATAAAGAACACCAACTGCGACCAAGATCGCAGTGATTTTTGTTGATTAAGAGTAAAGAACAGCAACTGCGACCAAGGTCGCAGTGTATTTATTAAGTCTGCGACCAGCAACTGCAACCAATGTCGCAACCTTTCATTTTAAAAATTTTTAAGGGTGAAGTAATATAATTATTAACTGCGACCAAGGTCGCAGTGTTGTTATTGATAAGATGGTCGCAGTGTACATGGTTAAATGCGACCAAGGTCGCAGTGTTGTTGTTGATAAAGATGGCCAGCAACTGCAGTCTTAGGTTGCTTTACATGGACTGCGACTTTGGTCGCAGTACGTTAAGTAAGTGTTTTCCTTTAGATTAACATGCATAGCGACCAAGGTCGCCGTGTTCTTGTTTTATTAAGTGTTATTTTGTATTAAGTCATTTTTTTGAATGTAAATGAAAAATGAAAAGTTGTCTGTTGTCTGATGCGACTTGGACCGACTCCGTGAGACGCGACCTGTCATAAAGATTTTATGAGATCTTTTTAACGTCAAGTCTACGTTGATGAACCCGCACCATTCGCTGTTTCCGAAGCTGTTATTATGGGCTGCCCATAAATAGGGCTCACCCTCTCCCTTTAACAGCCCATAATTAGACTGTGTTCATTTGAGAGCAATTGCTCTGAGAATTTCCGCCTTCTTCAGAGTCTCTAACAGGGGCCTGCCTCCATGGATGAAGATGACCCTATGCACGAAGAAGACCCAGAGCTTGATTGTCCTTTTTCAGGTTCGCTGGGCCTGTGGGAGAATATTTTGGCCGGTGAACTTGTTCGATATTCGTCCACAAGGGAAGAAGTCATGGTCCTCGACGTCCACAGTTTTTTAGTACACGTGGACGTCAATAACACCACTGCTCTTATTCAACAAGGGCTCTTTTGATGTTTAGTCTTCTTGGTTCTTTTGATGTTTAGTCTTCTTTATACTGCTATATTGTAACACTCAATCTTATTGTATAAGAGATCGTTTTGTATCATTTTTACATGCCTGGAGATAAATGCCTGGACATAAATAAAAAGACCTCAATAACAACACTGCTCTTAGTCAACAATGGCTCTTTTTGATGTTTAGTTTTCTTTCTACTGCTATATTGTAACACTCAATCTTATTGTATAAGAGATCGTTTTTTTTTATCATTTTCACATGCCTGGAGATAAATGCGTGAAAATAATAAAAAAATATTTGTTTTTTTAATAAACTACGACTTTGGTCGCAGTCATGCATTGCAAACAAAACAACTTGGACCAGAGACCACGCTGCGACCAAGGTCGCATAAGACTACAGTGCAAACAGAAACAAGTGCGACCAGGGTCGACATTGCGACCAAAAAACTGTGACCAAGGTTGCAGATTATTTTTTTTAAGACTGCGTTCATCAACTGCGACCAAAGTCGCAGTGTTGTTGATTATTTATAAATACCACCAACTGCGACCAAGGTCGACATTTCAGTGATGTTGTTGATTAAGAGTAAGATCAGCAACTGTGACCAAGTTCGCTGTGTATTTTATTACGACTAAATACCAACAACTGCGATCAAGGTCGCAGTTTATATTATAAAGACTACGGTCAGAAACTGCGATCAAGGTAGCAGTGTTGTTGATTAAGATTAAAGGCCAGCGACTGCGACCTTGGTCGCATTGTATTTATTAAGTCTGCGTCCATGGTCGCAGTATTTCAACCAAAACATAGTAGTAAAAAATGTAATTCACACAAATAACTTTAGAAAACAGATTTATATATATTTAAAAAGAAAAACAAAATACAATTTTTTAACTTCTAATCGTCGTCATCACCATAGTAATCAGATTCGTCGTCAAGAGTCATGCTTTTGTCTTCTGTATCGCTTTCGTCTTCTGTCTCTTCCTCCTCTTCAGGTACAGTCTCATCGTCGCTTTCTTCCTCTTCATGTTTGTGTTTTGGTTCATCAATGAACTCCCAGAAAGGGTGGTCTGTATCAAGCTCAGATTCTGACCCATAGCGAGACATTATTTCAGAACTAAACATAAAATCATCATTTGATGATTGGCTTCTTTCGGTGAAGACGGTGGTGATGGTGAAGACATTTTTTGAATGTATTTTCGGAACAGTGAGAGTAACGAGTTTGAGCAAAAAATAACTTAGTATGTTTTTAATCCTTTGCTCATGACCCTTTATATGTATTTAATCCCGGAATTCCAAAAGGTTTAAGCTCTCGGACCACGTGAATATCTCTCAAATATATTTTCTATCTTTTCCCAAAATTGTGTACTTCCTAGGTGACTGTTCAGTTATCCAAAACAGTTTAAAAGTTAATACACTATAACTTTAAATTACTTTGAACTCCAAAACAGTACATTATTGCGACCAAAGTCGCATTGGGAACTGATAAATGATTAACTGCGACCATAAATTGCATCCGTAGTAGGGTTGCGACTATGGTCGCAGTGTTTAAGAGCAGCAGTCGCAGTTTGGATATTTAATTAAAAGAGCTTATAAGTTAATATAGTGAGAAGAGACCTTACAAAAAAATAGAATTAAAAGCTTTTAAAGAAGACAAAATATAATTGAATATCAGAAGATCAGGAAATCCTAATCCTCGTCATTATCACCATCATAAGCAGATTCATCGTCTTCATTCTTCTGCTCTTCCTCTTCATCACTTATTTCCTCATCATCTTGAGGTTTTTTTGTTTCACCGATGAACTCCCAGAATGGATCGTCTCTATCAAGCTCTTCGTCTGACCCGTTGCTAGGAAGCGAGCCTACAGCATCAGAGGACATGCTTTCATCAAGCATGTCTCCGTCAAGTGGCAGAGGAATAATGTCTTCTTCACTAACGCACATGAAAATTCATTATCATCATGAATAGAAGGATCAGTTAATACATTATTTGATGTAGTGAGATAGTCAAAAGGAGTGAAGTCCAGACTGGTATCAGATTCACTAGAATATCCTAAAGACAAAGGACCGGTGGGGGATTGATTGAAGTTGAATTCTGAGTGTTCAGAGGAAGAAGATGGGGAAGACATGATTCAAGAATGAATTTTTTTTTGAAAGTTTTTGAAATCAAATTGAAAGGAAGAGCAAAATTATAGTTTTTTAGGTATGAGGTAATATATTAGTTACAAGCATTATATAAAGGTCAATATTGTGGAAGAACATGAATAGTAATAATAATTGTTACAGGTGAGGGTTGAGTATGGTAGGAAGTGGTAAAAAAAACTAAATATTTAATTGAAGATTTATTGCTGGAGAATCCGAAGTACAAATTAACTTTTATAGAATTGTTTGGCTATATCTTTAGATTACGTATGGTGCACATCTTTCCTTTCTCGAGATTAACATTAGTGCATCTCTTTTTTTCTAGACTGGTGTTGTATCACGGTAGATATAATATTAATTATTCTTTTACATAAGGCATGAGAAAGAAGATTGCGAATTTGGTCGCAGTACCGAAGGAGGTCGCATTGCTATGCGATAGCATTTTTTGTCTTGTATTCTTTATTCTATATTAAGTCTGCGACCATGGAATGTTTTTTTACTTTTGAATGCTAGAAGGTACAGTCGCAGTCTTTTCGTCGCAGTGTCGCAGTGTCGTTGGTCGCAGTGTCGACCCTAGGAAGTTTAACAGTTTAAAAGTCGCAGTCGTCATTTAAAAGGGGTATTTTTGTCATTTTGATTCACGATTGTTTAGACGGGATTTTTTGATTTTTTGTGGCGCCCACACTCTGCGACCGATGTGTGGCCTATATTCAGCCACGTCCCGCAGGCTGAGAAACTCTCTCAGCCCGCAGGCTGAGGTACAGTAAGCCCATATATATATATATATATATATATATATATATATATATATATATATATATATATATATATATATAATATATATATATAGAGACACACACACACACATGTGTGTGTGTATACACACATATACATATATATGTGCACACATATATGTGTATACACACACATATATATGTGTACACACACACACACACAAAAGCTTCTTGGAGGAACAGGCCGGGCGGGAGCCGGTAGGAGGGAGAAGACGGAGATAACATTACGATGCGTATATGTATATATATACTCGGATATGTATCTTTTGGAGGAAGGGGCCGAGCGGGTGCTGGTAGTAGGGGAAGACGGGGATTTATTCATTATATATATGTATGTATATATATGTACATATATATGTGTGTGTGTGTGTGTGTGTGTGTGTGTGTGTGTGTGTGTGTGTCTATATATATGTATATATATATATGTGTATGTATGCTTCTTGGAGGAAGGGTGTAATGCCCGATCCCGTAAGTACGAGGACGTTATGGCGACGTACATACGCAAGGCGGAGATACCCTTACATACGTATGCTAAGTCTCAGTACAGAAAATAGCCTCCATATATACAAGAGTTCCAGCATTAAATAAGTACAAGAATACCTGCAGAAAGGGGTTAGTGATCATAACAGATATAGAAATATGAAAAAATAAGGAACTAAAAACTAAATAAATAAGATACTTATGAATGATATCGATGACGAGTCCTATGTGAATCCAATGAAATATCTGATAATACGATATCTGGGATCTCTAACCTGGGCACGCAAACCCAGGGTCGTCAGAAAGCGACCTAGTGAGTGGTAAAATGAAGGAAGCAGTAATATGTAATATAGTAATACAAGCACGATAATAATAAAGAATACATGTTTATGCATCAGTGATACCATATAATAGGATAATAAAATATAATACATGTTTATGCATCAGTGATACCATATAATAAGAATTTAAGAATCAGTAGAAATATAAAAATGTCATATTTTAATACCGTCACTACCTAGCATGTTATCATCGGGTCATGTCTACAGTAGTATCCAGTTTTATATAATAATACTGGTATCTAGTGGTGACGTGATAGAAATGAACATTCAGATGTGCATCAACATAACCATAGTACTGTGTTGTGCATATACAGTGCTGATGTTTGTAAGGTATACATAAAGCAAAATAGATGCAACATAGAGTATATATATAGCCATGAATAGTGTGTTACCACATGGAGTGTAACAAATATAAGAACGTGTAACACGGTATAAAGGTGACATGATTGTGGATAACATGTCAGAAATAGTAACAAATATAAAGGGACAATGATACATGAGTCGAGCATGTCATGTGATTTATACAATAATAACAATCAGTACCACCTGATATTTTAATCGATCTCTTCCAGTGTCCCATACCACTGACAGTTCATACTGGAGCCCGCACTCCAGTCGAACCCATCTGGACATGGCATATGGGTACTATTATCCAAACAAGAGAGTGACCAAATAACAAGTGTTCCCGACATCACTATTGTTTATATCGTTTTATTATGTCAATTGAAAGCCCAATGGTCGAGAAGCTTTAATCAGGTGGGTGTATCCCGTGCATACCCGGGGTAACGGCCTTAAACTGACCCTTGGCTGCTGAGACCAGGGCTACCTGCTAAGGTAGGAGTAAGAAATAATACAATACAAATGGTAGCCAGCCCTACCACGTCCCCTTCAGTGGGATCAACAATGGATTCAGACATCCACCCGACAAGACCTAGTCAACCATCAAGTCTTCCCCATCCCCAAGTTATATTCATTATATTTAAAGTACAGTGCATAGCAAGAACAAGTATAGTGCATGGTACATATAACATGATAACAGGATCTGAGCTCGGTTAATAGCATATAACAAGATAACGGAAAACGGGAAACAATAGATGTGGGATTCTAGAGGTGGCCCCCGTGGCTTGGATCCACGTGGCACTTAGTTCCACACATCTCATATCAATGGCTCACGTATCCAGTAGCGGGAATATCAGTAACAGAAACAATCATGCAATAGGAATACATGAATATACATGCAATATGAACGGTAATCCATATGACAAGAATATAGTAACAATACCTGCATGTGTAACAGTGATGTGTAAACATGATATAACTGTGTACCGAGCATCCATGTAATGATGATAATAATATATGAAATGACGGTATTCCGTGAATTGGTGTATCCGTGTACCAGTGGGACATGAATAAGAAATAATAGTGTACAGAGTATCTGTGTAACAGTATCCAGTGTAGTAACGTATCCGTATAGCAGTGATTCCATAACATGCAATAATCATGTCGGTGTATCAGTATCTGTGAATAACAATATGTGGTAATGGCTATATAGAAAATACAATATCCAATGTGCTAGAATGTTCGAGTAGGGCACATGTAGTAATGGTGTCTAGTGTGAGTCAGGTAACGGTGATCATACCATATAATCGAGTTGTAGATCTCCATATTTGTAATAAATATTACAAGATGATTAATATGATCAAGCTCATATAATTATTACATAAATCTATTTTAATTATCAATTTATTAGTTAATTTACTTAGTAAAATTATTAACGTATGAATCCCGATATTTAGACAAGTCATCTATATTGTATAATGAAGCAAGAATTCTATTTAATTCGATTTTCAATAATATTATGATAATTATGATCAATTTAATTAAACATGATAACTATAATTATAAAATAAAAACACTCACAAACTGGCCATGAGAAGGTAGCTCTCTTTCCCACGATCGCAACGGTTCCAGAATCGTCCAGATCAGACACCAGATGCTCCAGATATCGCCCGAACACTAAAAGTAATAGAAATGGGTTAAATATGTAATAGTTGGGATTTAAAATGTAATATAGATTATTTATTAGGGGTTTTATATAATATTACCTTTCTATTTGGATGCGAGTTTGGAGGCTAATGGGTTGGGTTTGGATCTGATAACCCAAACCTAATTACTTAAGTCAATGGGTAAATAGATTTTGGGTTAACGGGTTGATATTAGGCTATTGGGTTTAAACCCATTAGATTAGAGAGAGAGAGAGAGAGAACAAAGAAAGAGGGCAGGGGCTGGAGGCGGCCAGCCCCGCCGGCGGGAAAGAGAGGGAGGAAAAAAGCGCTGGGGGAAAGAGAAAGAGAGAGAGGAGAAGAAGAAGAACTGAAAAAAGAAAAGAAAGAAAAGAAGAATAAAAAGAACAGGGGAAGAAGAAGAAGAAGGAGAAGGAGAAGGAGAAGGAGAAGAAGAAGGGGAAGAAGAGGTGGCGCCTGGTGGGGGCGCGGGGGCGCCTGGCCGGGGGTGCCGGCCACCAGTGGCGCACCGGCAAGGCCGGCGGCGGTCTGGCTGAGAACAGACAGAGTGAGGGAGAGAGTGTGTGAGAAAGAGAGTAAAGAGAGGAGGAGAGGGGGGGGAGAGAGAGAGAGGAGGGAATTAGAGAGAGAGGAGAATGAGAATTAGAGAGAGAGAGGTAGAGGTTTTTAAAGGGGGAAAGAGAGAGAGAGAAGGCGGTGGGTAATAAGGTGGGGGGAAGAAGTCTGTAGAAAGAGAGAGAAGTGAGAAGGAAATAAATTAAATATTAATTTAATATTATTTTAATGGGTCAAAAATTGACTAGTTCCGAACAGCTCCGAAAAATTACATAAAATAAAAAATATTACGCTGATAAGTAATGTGAAATTAGATTCTAGAAATTCTATCCGATTTGTAAGTTAAAAATCCTGACAGGTATTACCGATATTGGGAGATACCAGTTTGGCCCGATTTTTCAAAAATTTAGAAAAATTCTCAAAAATGTCCTAACGTAGAAAATATGATTTTAAGACATAAGGTGAGAGCAGATTCCCAAAATGCAACTCCATTTGTGAATTAAAAATTGTAGAGCCGATTATCGGTATCGGTCGCACCGACTACGGTGATTTTTCAAAATAATTCAGAAAAATTCAGAAAATTTTGAAAAAATTTAAAATATCGAAAAATAATATTTGAAACTGAAATCGGCTCAATCTGACTATCAAGAAGGTCAAATCAACTGTGTACCTTATATCGAGTACTGATATTGTGATACGTACATCAGGGATCAGGGGGTTACAAAGGGGCCAGGCGGGAGCCGGTAGGAGGGAAGACGGGGACTTAACTATATATGTTTACGCATATGCTAAATGGAGGAAGGAACCCGGCGGGAGCCGGTAGGAGGGGAAGTCGGTGATTGAATCTAGATTTCATGATTATGTATAAATACTCCACCTAAAGCGAACTGTCAAACTTTATCTCACTTTGGTAGTGTATGTTAAACTGAGAATGTCGCGACTTAATAAAGTGGTAAACCGGTTGGTGTAAATGTATATGTATACACATATTTGCATACGCAAGCATGTAGGGAATTCATCTTGCAATGGCATATAGAATGATAAAACTTATGGTAGTTGAGGCATCTAAATCATTAATTATGGAGTCTAAGGTAAAGCAAGTTAAAGAAGAAGCTGCATCGCACATTAGTCTTAAATACAAAACACCTCTTCTAGAATGTATTGACTTATGAAGTCCTGTACTAGCATATTTTTAGAATGGTTTACTTATTGAGCTGTCAGCTCATTTTATTTTCTTCCACCTATTTCAGGTTTGGATAAGGGTAAGAGACCGACTTAGCCCTATGGATTTAGCGAAAGGAGGAACAACATACCATCCGCTTTAGTTTTCCTTTTTGCTAGTTATCCTCACATGTATGCTTATTTACTACCGTTCTACTTTTGCGTATGGAATACTCATTGTATGTATCTTGTCTTGGGTGATACATTTTGATTTTGGGAAACTTAAGATATATGTAATATTTTGGAAACCTAGACTGGGAGGTTCGTCTGGGTGAGATGATATATGGAATTGAAGTTGTTGATGTTATGGACCAAAAGTTTGCCTTAGTGGGGGCATGATGTGGATGTATATAAAAGAAGTATGAATTGGTTATGAAGCATATATTGCATCCGTTGTTAAGTAAGCTGGGTAGGCTGAAATTGTTAATTGAGATAAGTAGGCCGTTGTGAACTGAAAGCAATGTCTTGTATCAAACAACACATTCATATACATGCAAAACACACACACCTGCATATCATTCATAGCAATCTGTCCTAACAATCAATCCTCTTTCTACATCCACTATTTCAAATCTAGTTCCTATTCTCAAATCCGGAGCTCTGATACCAACTATAACGATCCCAGTTATCTAAAATCCTCTATTAACATAACATTTCTTTAATCGATAGATCATCATAATCATTTCCAATCCTTAAAAATTTCGGTAGCATCTCCATTGTAAATACTGACATGACCTGATATACAATATAATCACATTACTTTCGGCTAACATCAATCTACTTATTCCCAATCCAAACACATACTAAACTCAGAAATCATCCACACAATCATAAGGATATTTCAGCTTCACATCGCCTACTTATGTGGAAGCACAATAATATAAGATTGAGAGTACTCTTCTCGGCATCCATAAAATTCAGAAATGATAAATTCCAACTTATCATGATCATCACAGTGATAATACACAACTTGATATTACAAACTAATAAAAATATCTCAAATGTCAACTTGAAATGAAGTTACTACAACAATTCTCTACATATATACAAGATTAACCATCTATCCCACATCCAACACGTACCATCTACAAGCATAATTATTTTAGAAATACAACATGATTAGATTATTAAAAAATTAGATTAATTTAGAATGAACTCCCAGTATAAACCGGACACTTGCCTCAAAGCAACCTGCAATATACCAGTCTGAGGGGAAGTGAGCTCGACAGCTCAGTGAGTAGTGTAGGAATAAATCAGGGAATGATAAGATATCAGTGAGAAGCATGAATATTCAAGTAATAAGGATAAATCTGAAAGAATAAGAAAAAGAAGAAAAATCAATGACATTTCATGATTTAATAATGTAGGCTGTCTAAAAATTACTGAAGACAAGTCATCAAAAAGCAGAATCCAAACTCCAAACACAAGGCTAATCACGCCACCAGCGCAACACCAAGACGCGAGGGTTGAAACCCGCGTCTGCAATGACCAAGATGTGGAGCATGAAAGCCGCGTCTCAGCATTACTGTAGTACCAAGGCGCAGAGTCCAAAGCCCGCGTCTCACGTGAAGCTTGACGCAGAATTTGAAGCTCGCGTTTCTCAAGCATCACCTCAATGGAAAACGCGAGGCCCAAAGCCCACGTCTTAGTTACAACTGCTCTCATTACTGGGTCAATTACTTCCCACGTAATGAGGGAGTTAACCCCCCATTATGGAGCGTTTTTAGGGGACACTTTTACCCCCTGAAACCTCTATAAATAACTCAGTTTGCTATGGAAGAGGGGGCGGAAAAATCTTTGGTCAGAAGAACTTCGATTGTAAGCCGTAGAAGGACCAAGATCTCTAACAAAAGAAAGAGAGAGTTCAACCCTTCTAACAACTTGCTGCCTACAAGTTTGTTTCTGCCTACAGTCTCTTTGAGATTCTTGTTGGACAGAAGCTGTTACTTCATCTACCATCCAAAGAGAGGATTTCCAAGAGGTCCTGACGTTCACCCGATCAATGAAAAATAAGATTCACTTTCCATCGCCACATCAAGAACCCGGCATTAAACAAAAGGGAGATTTGAGCTTGAATATTTCCCCTCTATTATAAAAGGATTATTGATTCGTTGTAATTTTCTTTACAATCAGATAAAGAATTTACACCTCGATCTTCAATTTTTTCCCACCAAATAAGAGATGGCGACTCCGATGTGGAACACTTTCTCTACTGATGAGCAAGTCGTGGCGCAAGGTGACGTCACTTACATGAAAAAAATGGTCGAATCACTCATTGTCGAGTTTGACCAGGCAAAGTATGAAGAGTTCCTCTCTTCTGGCTCCAAGAGTCCTAGGGCGCAACAGTGCCGCAAGGTCTTCTCAGGGACTCACTCTCAAGTCCGCTCTGAGATCCCTTCAGATGCGACTGACAAGAAGAGTGTCATGGCTAATCATATCACACATAACACCAGCGTCAATGTCTCCCATGAGACCCGCGAGGTTAGCGTTGCTGATATTCAGCCCGTTCATGCCCGTCCTCTTCCTCAGTTCTAGGTCACCGTGGGTTCCCAACAACCCGTACAGCGTAACCGAAACGCTGAACGTTGACAGAGATGACGCGCGCGTCAACTACAGGCGCAAGAAGTTGGAACAACTATCTGTCCAGCGGATACAGAACGCGAGGCTCAAACCCGCGTCTCTTCTGAATTGCGTCAGACACGCGAAGTCCGTGTATGGAGACCAAAACGTGAAACCCAACAGGCTTGCGTTTCTGAGACTTCACTTACCAAACACAGTGTTCAGCAGTGCAAGGGCTATGCTTTTGCTCAGAGACACAACACCCGCGTCTCCACAACTAGACGCGAAATTGAGAACACCCGCGTATCTCAGCCGTCGCTAACCAAATGCGACAATCAGTAATGTGAGGTCCGCGTCTCTGCTCAGCAAAGGCACGAGATCCACGTTTCGAAGTCAAAACACGAGAGCTGCGCCTGTTTTGCACAGCGCGAGTTCTGCGTTTCTGAACCCTGCGTCTCAGATTCTCGACGTAAGGATGACTCTCAGAAGCTGAAAAGCCCTCGACAACCCGAGGCCAATCTCTTCGATCCCCCTCCCACGGATCTAAGAGATTATTTAATAAAGAAAAAGAGTGCCAATCAGATCACTCCATCTTGGTGCTGTGAACGGCTCATCACGGCAATGTTCTTTGAATGTCGCTGCAGCTCACATGCAAGCAAACAGCCGGCATTCAGATGATTAACCTTGACCTCCCGATCAGCCAAGAGGTGTCGCTCGCACAGGAGGAGAGCCTTCTCTGACGTGGAGTACCCTAAAGTCACTGCGAACATGGCAAGCAGAAGTAGGGAAGAACAACCGGCGGTCAACTCCGACAAGTCTGACACGGAACCAGAAGGAGTGTATCGGCATACTCGCGCTCGACTAGTACGGTCGCCCCGATCAACTACAGTGCCCTAGCTCAGGGCATTGAAGTAAGTGAATCACACTCCGCCGTTGCAGAATGCAGGCCTCGAACCCTTCCATAGAGAAATAAGCCTTTGCGTACATGACAAATACTCCCAAGGAGACGGCCAGGCGCTTTGAACAACGAGCCCACGTCCAGAGGGAACAATTCGATATGATTCGTGCTCAATAAGGATCTATCGATTCCCTCAAGCAGATGCTTACACAATTGCTTGAAGACAAGAGAAAGTCAACCGATAAAGATTCTTCTAAGAAGTCTAGAGGCAAACGGAAAGAAAGAGAAAGCTCATCCTCCGTACATATCGAGGAGAAGGGGCAATCTAATTCTGAGTCGTCTAAATCTTCGTCTAAAGAGGAAGGCAACCCAGAGAATGGGGGTATTCATTCTAAAAGAATGGGTCAATTGGAGCAGCGTCTGGAAGCCCTTACAAATCAGAAAAGGCCTCCAAGAAGCAGGAGTGGTCCGACCATATCCGACCGAGTTGGAACTTGTTCCGTACCCTCCTAAGTTCAAAGCTCCGACCTTACAGGCCTTCGACGGCAAAGGGTTACCGAACCAACACATCTACTATTTCAAGTCTCAGACAGGAAATGTAGTAGATAATGATGTCATCTTGGCACGTTTGTTCATCAGCACTCTAAAAGGGCTTGCCTTTGAATGGTTCATGAAACTCCCAGAAGGCTCCATAAAAAATTGGGGTGATTTGGAAAAGCTCTTCCTGACATGCTTCTTTGAAGATGATTCGAAAATTACAATGCCCACTTTCCTAGCAACAAAGCATCGAAAGGGAGAGTCAGTCAAAACATTTGTGGAGAGATTTCAGAATATGGCGCTCCGATGTCCTAGCGGAATGACCCAGGCCACCCTGGTAGAAACATGCAGCCACAATCTACAAACTTCACTCCTAACCCAGATAGGGGTTGCTGAAAGCCGCACCTGAAAGCAATTGGTCCAGTAAGGTGAACAGGCTGAAGAAATTATCGCCAGGGTTAGGACAGAAGAAAACAAACCCAGACCCGAAAAGTCAACAAGGCGCGCGCCAGGAATATCTTTTCAATCAAAAAGAAAAGATACATTGGCGACAGAAACAAAATTCCCGTCAAACCTCAGTCGGTCAGGGGAGGTGGTTCTTCAGGTCAGCCATATGCCAACAAGCAGTATTCCTTTAAAGACGAGCATGTCGATTCGTTGTTTAAGTTACTCAACAAGTGTAACACTTGCCTTAATTAAGCATCCTTTTTCCTAAATATTCATACCTTAAAGGGTAATGGGAAATGGTATGCATGCTAGATACCCTATTTATTTCATGCTTATTAAATGTGTATGTATAAAAATGAATACATAAGTATGAATACACCCATGTATGTAGATATAGAAATACCCCACATGTGGTTGACTTACCACCATCTCTCTCACCATGCATGTACCTCATGGAGAGGGGGGGAGGCATGGAGCTTGTCATAGGGCATGGGGTAGGGTAGAGTGATAGGTTGAATAGGGACACTTGACACATTCTTGTGGGAGGTTAGAGGCTATAAATAGGGAGGGGGTGAAGAAAATTACCTCATTTGATAAAACTCCCTCTCTCTCTTCATCCCAAAGTCCCAACCTCTCTCCCTCTCTTCCCTTTTCTGCAGAAAAGCCAGCAGCAGCAGCAGCAGCAAAAGGCAGCAGCAGCAGCAGCAACAGCAGCAGCCAAACAGCCATATTCCCTCCATTTCTCTTACATAAAAACACCTCTTTTCCATCTCAATTTCCCACTTATTTTTCTTCAGTCCACATACTAGAAAAAGATTCCGTATTCCTCCAAGAAACCGTTAGAACGAGTCAAGGAGTGATCTAGAACTAGAAGTTGAAGGGGGGAAGAGTCATTGGTTGAACGGTAAGAAAACACTTCTAAGACTATACCCTCTTGTATCATTTTCATTAATTATGAACTAATAATAGCGTTATGACTTGTAGACTCCGTTGTAGCGGGATATCAAACTTGAGGAAGAGCATACCACTTTAAAAGGGTGAGTAGAACATATGGATCTTTGTGTCATGATAAATAGACATAAAAGTAAAGATTTCGAAACTTGCTTATTGTTGATTACTTTATGTATCCTAACATATTGGTAGTACTTAATGCATGTGATTGTTGTGTCATTGGAGGAAGGGACCGGGTTGAACCGGAGGTGCAAGTAGGGGAGACTATGCTGTAACGCATTGGAGGAAGGGACCGGGTTGAACCGGTGGTGGTGGAAGGGGAAAAATTATTGCGTGGAATGACGTATAGGAGGAAGGGACCGGGTTGAACCGGTGGTGGTGGAAGGGGGAAAATTATTGCGTGGAATGACGTATAGGAGGAAGGGACCGGGTTGAACCGGAGGAGACCGAAGGGGAGCCCAATGTTAGGGTTAATATAGTATGTTGATGTGACTAAATAGAAATTCTATGTTGAGATTACATATATATATAAATCCTTAATGTTGAATCTGGAATAACTTCTTATACAGGCAAATTTTATGAAGGTTAGTCGACTAAGTCCCTGGGATAAGTCGACTATAGGTGTGTTACATAGGTAGACAAACTGCTGGAAAGCATGGTTAGTCGACTACAGACAGACTGTAATCGACTAACTTCAGATACAGAGAGTAAACAGAGAGTTAACATCTGTTTTGGTCATAGGTTAGTCGACTAAGTCCCTGGTATAAGTCGACTAGTACTTGTGTAGTCGACTACACCAGAAAGGGTAGTCGACTACAGGTGACATACAGAGAGTAACATACCCTTTTGAACCACACATAGTCGACTATAGGAGACCTACAAGTCGACTAGTACTTGTGTAGTCGACTACACCAGGAAGGGAAGTCAACTACATAAGTCCCTGGCAGCCAACAGAGAAGCAGACATTTTAGAGTGAAATCAGTCGACTATAACTATAATATTAGTCGACTTATAGGTAGTATTAGTCGACTATAGGATGGCCTAGTCGACTAGTAAAGCTTTGTTACTGTGTACTGGTTGGGTTCTCGGCTAATAACGAAATTTTATAAAAATAGTATAATGACACACCTGTCAACCTGATAATTTAGCCTATGTAGACCTACTTAGTAGGCATGCTTAAATATTATTTTACTCACTGGGCTATCAGGCTCACTCTATTCTAATTCCACCTTCAGGTCTGGACAAGGAAAAAGGACCCGTTTAAAGGCTAATGTGCGGGACAAGCGCCATCGGAGCCATTGCATTAAAAGTTGCTTTTGTTATGTATATGACTGTTTATAACCATGTGCACTATTAGTTGTAGGTTGTCATTGACTTGTAAACCTTATAGGGTCTAGTGTTAGACTCTAACCTTGTAATATATATATACTTTGATATGGTAATTCTAGACTGTGTTTTCGTAACAGGTTATCGAACCATATGTGTTGGCATGGTAAGTCATGTTTAGATCATACATGTTATCTTAGTGAAAATTTTGATGTATAGTGTAGAGTTTTCTGATGTTAGAAATGAAAGTATTATATCGCGTTGGGTCCCATGCTTGGATTATTAAGATAATTGTAATCAAACTGAAAAATTTTATCTGGGACCGTTACAACAAGAGCAACAGATTGAACATTCCTGAAGCTAGACGTCCTGAAGAAGTCGGCAAGTCTGATAATCCTAACTACTGTCTGTATCATAGGATGCTAGGGCACCCCACCAAGAGTTGTTACGTCTTCAAGGATATCCTTCAAGCTCTGATCGATGCGGAAGTGCTAAAGCTCCGTCTAGAACAGAAGAAAGTGACGACTAATATGACATCATTTCTTCAGTTTGAAAAACAGCCTCCAGCACCATCCGGAGTAGTTTCCATCCCGAAAGGGAAACTAAGAATGATCAATACAGACCCACATCATCAACATGAGAAAGGTCTTGTACCTATCCCTACACCTCAGGAAGAAATTATGTGAGTTCATCCCGACCTTGTAGATGGCCAACAGTGGACAACTGTTACCAACAGAAAGTCCAAAGGCAAGACGAAAGCTTCGTCCTGCAATGTGGTGTGTGCTTCTTTCCGGGAAGCAAAAACCGATGTTCCCTCACTAACCGATTCGGAAGAGGAAACAATCATCCTTGCCGTAGAGCTCAATCAACCGCTCGTGGCAGAAACTCGTTCAGGTCAGTCGTATTTAAAGAAGTATGACGAGATGGTGGCGAGCTCTCCTAAACCTACTACAGAGCCAACCAAGCCCTCCGCTAAGCAACTTGTGGAGAAGTAGAAAGAGCTTCGATTTTCTAAGGCTCTTCCAAACAACAACACGGAAGGATCTCCAACACCTTACCGTTTTGACGTCTTGGCTCAACTGGCCAATATCCCGGTCAGGATCACCCTCTACGAGCTCCTGAGACTATCAAAGTTAACAAGAGAAGCTCTGAGGGAAGCTCTAACTAATGCTAAGGTTTTCATGGCCCAGATCCCGATTGGACCACAGGAGGAAGATGAAGAGGACTGCCTCTATGCCTCTCAAAATGCTTCCTGCATCACCTTCACGTCAGATGACATGCAGGTCAAGGAGAAACATGATCGGCCCCTGTACTTTATAGGGTACATTGGATCATCTGAAGTGAGCCGCATTCAGGTAGATCCAGGATCCGCGTTGAGCATCATTGTAACACTTGTCTTAATTAAGCATCCTTTTCCTAAAATATTGATACTTTAAGGGATGATGGGATATAGTATTCATGCTAGATACCTTACTTATTACCATGTTTATTAGTGTGAAGGTACATAAGTAGGTATGTATGAGAATGAATATATTAGTATGTATATACCCATGTATGTAGATATAGGAATGAATACACCACATGTTGTTGACTTTGCCACCATCTCTCTCACCATACTTGGGGGTACATGTACCTTATGAAGAGGGGGGCATGGAGCTTTGTTATAGGGCATGGTATAGGGTAGAGTGATGGTTTAGAGAGGGACACTTGTCACATTTGTGTGGAAGGAAAGAGGCTATAAATAGGGGGATGAAGAGAATTATCTCATTTGATAAAACCTCTCTCTCTCTTCATCCAAATTCCCAAAACTCTCTCCCTCTCTTCCCTTTTTCTGCAGCCAAAACAGCAACAACAGCAGCAGCAAAAGCAACAGCAGCAGCAGTAGCAGCAAAAGCAACAGCAGCAGCAGCCCTTTTTCCCCATTCCTTCTTCACAAAAACCCTCCTTCTCCCTCTCAATTCTCCACAAACTTTCCTTCAGTCCATATACAAGAAAAAGGTTCTATTTTCATTACTCCAAGAAACCGATAGAACGAGTCAAAAGGTGATCTAGAACAAGAAGCTAGGGGGAGTGTCATTGGTTGAACGGTAAGAAAAACACTTCTAGAACTCTACCCTCTTGTATTATTTTCTTTAACTATGAACTAATATTGGCGTTGTTATGACTTGTAGACTCCGTTGTAGCGGGAAATCAAGCTTGAGAAAGAACTCACCACTTCAAAGGGTGAGTAGAACATATGGATTCTAGTGACATGATAGGTAGAATAAGGTTTGGAAATGAAAGAAATCGTAAGTGATAAATAGACATGAAAGTGAAAGATAACTTCATGAGTATAAATTATAGATTTTTTTGTGTATACATAGTCTTATGGCAATCTCGTAAGAGTTAAGCTCATGGGAGTTTAATACGGTAGTCTACTACATGTTTTTAGAGAAAGAGTTCTATAGATAAACATGACACTTGATACCATGCATATATTTTTGATCATGCATATTTTATGATGACGAGATATGTTGGTTACCTCATAAAGACTCGCATATTTATGATTTCACTAGTAGCTACTTATGTTAATGAATCCCATGATATTGACATGTGTTAAAGTAAAGACTACGAAGTTTGCATGTTGTCGTTACTTTATGTATCTTTGCATATTGATAGTATATGATGAATGTGATTGTTGTATTTTGGAGGAAGGGACTGGGTTGAACCGGAGGTGTAAGTAGGGGAGATTATACGGTAATGTATAGGAGGAAGGGACCGGGTTGAACCGGTGGCGGTGGAAGGAGGAAATTATTGCGTTGAATGACGTGTAGGAGGAAGGGACCGGGTTGAACCGGAGGAGACCGAAGGGGGAACCCAGTGTTAGGGTTAATAAGTATGTTGATGTGGCTAAGATAGAAATTCCATGTTGAAATTATATATAAATCCTTAAATATTGAATCTGGAATAATTCCTTACCAGGCAAATTTAAGTAATATTAGTCGACTAAGTCCCTGGGATAAATCGACTATAGATGTGATGTATGGGCAGACAAGCTGCTGGAAAATATTGTTAGTCGACTACAGATAGACTGTAGTCGACTATCCCCTGTTACAGAGAACAAACAGAGAGTTAACAACTTGTTTTAGACATAAGTTAGTCGACTACAGTTGGCTTATAAGTCGACTAGTACCTAGTGTAGTCGACTACACCAGAAATGATAGTCGACTATAATTGAGTATAGGTGACAAACAGATAGTATCATACCCTTTTGACCTACACATAGTCGACTATAGGGGACCTGCAAGTCGACTAGTACATAGAGTAGTCGACTATACGGGTAGGGTAGTCGACTACATAATTCACTGGCAGGCAACAGAAAAGCAGAAACTTTTGGGTCAAACCTAGTCGACTATAGTTATAATATTAGTCGACTTACAAGTAGTATTAGTCGACTATAGGTGACCTAGTCGACTAATAAGCCTTATTACTGTGTTCTGGTTGGGTTCTCGGCTAATAACAAAATTTTATAAAAATGGTATAAAGACACACTTGTCAACCTGATAATTTAGCCCATGTAGACCTACTTAATAGGCATGCTTAAATATTATTTTACTCACTGAGCTGTCAAGCTCACTCTATTTCTAATTCCACCTCCAGGTTTGGACAAGGGCAAAGGACCCGCTTAAAGGCAATGTGCGGGACAAGCGCCATCGGAGTCATTGCATTAAAGTTTGCTTTTCATATGTATATGGCTATATATAACTATGCGTACTCTTAGTTGGATGTTGTCATTAACTTGTAAACTTTAAAGTGCCTGGTGTTAGGCTCTATCTTTGTTATATATACTTTGGTACAGTAATATAATTAGACTGCGTTTTCGGATGGGTTATCGGACCATATGTGTTGGCATGGTAAGTGATTGGTAGTCAAAAGTGCATTTTTATCATCATATTTACCATCACATTTTCATATTTATTCATTTAATTCTGCACATTTATTAATAATTTGTAATTTATTGTGTGCAGGCCTCGAATAATTATTTTTATAATAAATAAAGCCTAATGAAGCCCAAAAGCCCATATTTGAAGCCCAAGAGTAAAAGTGCAAATATCAATTGTCAAAGTGCAATTATGCAAGGGCTAAAGTTGCAATTATTAAAGATGAGGGAAGGATAGAATTCTACCCAACCCTAAACTCTTGCAGGATGAGGATAAAAGCCAAAGAGAGTGCAAAGATAAAAATTCAAAGAATTCGGATTCAGACTGTACACGTTTTAGTGTTTAAATCATAACTTTTGCTACAGTTATGCAAATCCGATGATTCAAGATGCTCTAGAAAGAAGACTTGAAGACCTACAACTCTTATGTTGATCAAACTTTCCAATTCAATCCGTAGATAAGCTGATTTCGGCGATCAACATGATAAGAAGTTGCAGGACAGATTTGAATTTCTGGAGATAAGATCTTTTTTGGAGAGTTGTACTAGGACTCTACATCTTCCAACACCTATAAATATCCCTGCAGATGCAACACAGAGAGTACACAATCCAGCAAAGGGCCAAAGTTAAGATTTTTAGGGTTTTTCTCTTTCTTCTAGGTTAGATTTCGTTTTCTTTTTATTTTCAAGAGAGGGAGATGGCTATGTTGAGGGTGACACTGATGTATGCTTCTCTTCTCCATTGTATCAATTAATGAAGGTAATTTTTGCTTTTATTTATTTGCTTTACTTTTCTTTTTGTTCTCTTTTTCTTTTCTACGTTATTTCTTTTGATCTGTGACGAGCATACAAGCGATTACCGAAACACAAGTATACCAAAGATTGGTGGTGCCAACGATATTCCATGGAGATGTTCTCCTCCTCGAGGCGTATCAACTCATACTTGCCCAAGGCTTGATGACCTAATGCGATAGCGGACTGAGATCGATTCTATGCCTTATGCGTTCATGCCTCCGAAATAAGGTAGAAAGTGTTAGGTTTCACATATTTTCTCCTACCAAGGTTAGTTTTCTTTTCTTCTCTTTTATTTTATTTTTGTAGATTAAATACAACATCATCTCCATATTCTTTTCTACCACCCATTGTAAATACCACTTTTCATTGTAAATACCATCGTGACTAACAAATAACTAAAAAAGATAAATTTTTAGAGAAACTTGCTTAACGCTTCCATCGCAGTCCCTCCTTGAGGATCACGACCCGCATAGCCCTGCTACCGCGGATTAGAACTGAGAACCTCACACTATTATTTCCAAAATCTAATATCCTTATTTTTGTGTGCAGGAAAAATCAGTCAACAAATTGGCGCCGTTGCCGGGGAGGGACGGTAAGTTTATCTCTAAAACAAAAATTTAATTTTTAACTAATTCTTTATTCTTTTCTGTTTGCAGGTTTGGAGAACAGGAAACAGAAACATAGCAGCAGCAGTGGACATATTGCTATTCTGTGCCTCTGCCCTCGAAGGCAGAGCACCAGAACCCACTGTTTTGCCGCGGATCCGCGGCCAGAGCCGCGGAAACGCGGCAACAGTGGTGAATTACTGATCCAAATTTTTGCAGGGTGCTTCAAGTTAAAAATTCTGCTTTCTGCTCTGTTCTGATTTGTTCTGTGATATACCTGTAAATTGCTAATAATTCAACAGTAAATTATTGGTTATTAAAAATAAAATTTGATTAGACGTTTGCATATTAGGCACGTGTCTTTTCAATTATTTTTATTTACTGTTGAAGAGTGCTGGAGGAGCAAGGTACGTACGCATTGCATGTAGAATAGGACTCATCTCTTGGTTGATTTTCTGCTTTGAGTGATTCTTATCTATTTATCTTGTACACTTGCACTAATTCATCTTAAGGGCATAACCCATTAACAAGATAAGGTGGGGATTTCATCACCCTTCCTTAGCCCAAAAATCATATCCCAAGCACTCACTAACCCAAGCCTAACTAAAAAAGAGTAGACGTTGGCCCTAGGACATCTCGGACTCAATTAGGAGATTATCCTAAGGGGGAACGGTGTTGGAAGTTGACTCCTGTCAAATCAGTGTCTAGGAAGGGGATTGAGGGCCGAAAGCCCGAAGTGTGGTGGTTATTTAATTAAGGAACGTCTTTGACGGAAAACCTCCCACCACTCTTGCCCTGACCTGGCTGATTAACTTGTGGTCAAAGTCTGCACCCAACCTCCTGTGGACGGTCTAACCAGTTAGGAGTCGTCTAGGTCATAGGTCTACCCTAACTTAGGTTAGAATTTTTCTTTTTTATTTGTTTATTTGTTTGTTGTGTTTGTGTTGGTGTGATATGGCATATAAGAATAATTCCAATTTTAATCCATATTACACCCCTAACTATTATTCGGATATTACCAACCCGGCATACCCTAACTTTGACCAATCTAGTGTGCCGGAATGGTCTTATCCGAATGAGTATAACCCACACCCCCCATCTTATGACTATAATTTCCATAATAATTTCAACTCGTCACAGAGTTCATGGGGTTTCGAGTTCCCCGAGTCTAATTCTCAACCAAATTGTCCTCCATATCCATCTAGTCCACATTCTTCCCAAGATTCATACTCAGATCCACCCATTCAGAATAGAAAACCATCTATCGGGGAAATGATGAGTATGCACGAGTCCAAGCAACAACCACCATCAATCTTAGACATGATGATGCGTGAGTCCACCGATTCACAACTTCATCACGATCTCACTTCCTCTTTCCAAATCCAATTCCAAAAGAGGCTTGAAGCCATGACTCAGGCTAGATTAGCTCGCGAGCATGATTTAGATATGATGGTTCAATCTTTGCGTTCTTACAGTTCGGCAAATTCTGACATCGCTGACCACTCTCTTAGAGCCGACGAACTAAGTTGCTTTGGACAACAAGATTCTATTTCAGTGCCATCATCTGAACTTGCCGAAACTCCAATTCTTGATAATTTGGCAAGTTTTTCCTTTCCTGAAATAGAACTTGAGCATGAATATGATCATGATCTCCCACTTGATGATTCAATTTTATTTCCTGATCCAATAATGACTCCAGTGTCTCCACCTGATTTCACTTCTCCCGAGTCAACATTGGATCCTATTCCAATTCATTATGAAATTGAATCACCCATTTTAGATGATCATATTGAACTTGACCTAGATTCTCACAATCTCTTTACTTCTGAAACTGATTGTACAATTCTGACGGAAGATGTTGACCTTAGTTTTGAAGAATTGTATGGCGATGAGCTAGAATTCCTTAATATTGGAAGTAAAGAGATATCACACATATTAGGTCACATTCCATTGTGGGAAGAAGATTGTGGACTTGAGTTTCAATTTCTTGACTTGGACCCAATTCTTGAACCTAGCCCGACTCCTGAGCCCTTACTTGATTTGAGCATTTTCCCTGAGTCGGTATTCGTTCCCGCACCTATATTGTCCAAGTCAATAATTCCATCTTTTCATACTCCATTTTGGGACAAGGAGGTTGAGACAATTAACTCTGAAATTTATTATGAAATTTGAAAATTGATGGGGTGGAAATTTTAAAAAATGATCACACATACATTTTTGTGGGTTATACACGAAAATTTTTTGGTGGGTTCCTCCATGAAATTTTATGTTATCTTGATTGGGTAGCAACGCTTGGCCCAATTAGACCACCACCGGAACCACCCCCTAAGGTAATTTTCTGCCTTCCCTTGTTCTGTTTCATGCATATATGCATTCATTCATACATTGAGGACAATGCATGAGATAAGTGTGGGGGTGAGCTTTACCAACATACTAACATAGGTAGACACTAACAAAATTTGACAAAATTTGCTAAATTAAAAAAAAATGTTATAAAAAGAACAGTATTTTGACTTATTTTTTGAAAGAAACCTAAGTTAGTTTTAAGGATTAGGAAAATCATGATTAGGATTTCTAAAAACTTGGTCAAAATAAATAAATTGTTTAAATTTTTAGGTATAGGAGAGAAATTGAATAAATAATTAGTCTTGATTTTTACCTTAATGAAATATGCATACCAAATGCATATCTAGGATTCTAAGACAAAGACCTTGTGCCTCATAAAAAAAAAAAAGAAAAAAAAAATCACCAATTAAGCTGATACATGTGCCTCAAGAAGCATAAGTATTCATGCCTAAAGGTGAGTAAATAAAATAAAGTCCTTAGTTTTGGGGCCTAGTTCACTCGAATTTGAGTCCGCGGGGTGTTTTCTCACCTGGTGCCCTAAAGCCAATCGGTTTGGGAGTCATCGACTTTAAGTTCGTTACATGGGTGGATTAGAAAGCCTAAGAAGACTAAGAAATATAATATATGTATTAACACATCTAATAATCAATTAGTTAGGTATGAGGGCCTCAAGAAGCCTTGATGCTTATACGAAAGAAAATTAGATGAGTTATACATGCCAAAAAAAAAAAAAATTATATTAACACATCTAATAATCAATTAGTTAGGTATTAGGGCCTCAAGAAGCCTTGATACTTACACGAAAGAAAATTAGATGAAGTTATAAAAATAATAAAGAGGCATGAGAGTCCAAGTTAAGGAATTCCTAGTAAAAACATAAGGATGCATATGATTTTTGGTAACAAAAAAGACTATATTAGAAATTCAATTTTAATTCTTACCTAAAATGGAAAACAATTAACTTTATTAAGACTAAGTTTAAAGAATGAATAAAAATGAGGATCCTAAAACTTATAGACTACTTAGTCTCTTCAATAATAATTCAAATATTTTCTTTTTATGGATTTTGTGGGTGCAATCCGCTGAAAACCCTCACGAGACAACACTCGTCCTCTAGGGTAACCTAGAGGTTTAACGGCTTGTTGCACGTGCTAAGTGCAACCGTGATTCCTACGAAAGTGAGTTAGGTTAGATTAACTTTTCTTTTCTTTTTCTTTTTCTTTGTTTTACTCGAGGACGAGTAAAAAGATAAGTGTGGGGGTGTGATTGGTAGTCAAAAGTGCATTTTTATCATCATATTTACCATCACATTTTCATATTTATTCATTTAATTCTGCACATTTATTAATAATTTGTAATTTATTGTGTGCAGGCCTCGAATAATTATTTTTATAATAAATAAAGCCTAATGAAGCTCAAAATCCCATATTTGAAGCCCAAGAGTAAAAGTGCAAATATCAATTGTCAAAGTGCAATTATGCAAGGGCTAAAGTTGCAATTATTAAAGATGAGGGAAGGATAGAATTCTACCCAACCCTAAACTCTTGCAGGATGAGGATAAAAGCCAAAGAGAGTGCAAAGATAAAAATTCAAAGAATTCGGATTCAGACTGTACACGTTTTAGTGTTTAAATCATAACTTTTGCTACAGTTATGCAAATCCGATGATTCAAGATGCTCCAGAAAGAAGACTGGAAGACCTACAACTCTTATGTTGATCAAACTTTACAATTCAATCCGTAGATAAGCTAATTTCGGCGATCAACATGATAAGAAGTTGCAGGACAGATTTGAATTTCTGGAGATAAGATCTTTTTGGGAGAGTTGTACTAGGACTCTACATCTTCCAACACCTATAAATATCCCTGCAGATGCAACACAGAGAGTACACAATCCAGCAAAGGGCCAAAGTTAGGATTTTTAGGGTTTTTCTCTTTCTTCTAGGTTAGATTTCGTTTTCTTTTTATTTTCAAGAGAGGGAGATGGCTATGTTGAGGGTGACACTGATGTATGCTTCTCTTCTCCATTGTATCAATTAATGAAGGTAATTTTTGCTTTTATTTATTTGCTTTACTTTTCTTTTTGTTCTCTTTTTCTTTTCTACGTTATTTCTTTTGATCTGTGACGAGCATACAAGCGATTACCGAAGCACAAGTATACCAAAGATTGGTGGTGCCAACGATATTCCATGGAGATGTTCTCCTCCTCGAGGCGTATCAACTCATACTTGCCCAAGGCTTGATGACCTAATGCGATAGCGGACTGAGATCGATCCTATGCCTTATGCGTTCATGCCTCCGAAATAAGGTAGAAAGTGTTAGGTTTTCACATATTTTCTCCTACCAAGGTTAGTTTTCTTTTCTTCTCTTTTATTTTATTTTTGTAGATTAAATACAACATCATCTCCATATTCTTCTCTACCACCCATTGTAAATACCACTTTTCATTGTAAATACCATCGTGACTAACAAATAACTAAAAAAGATAAATTTTTAGAGAAACTTGCTTAACGCTTCTATCGCAGTCCCTCCTTGAGGATCACGACCCGCATAGCCCTGCTACCGCGGATTAGAACTGAGAACCTCACACTATTATTTCCAAAATCTAATATCCTTATTTTTGTGTGCAGGAAAAATCAGTCAACAGTAAGTCATGTTTAGATCATACATGTTATCCTAGTGGAGCTTGATGTTTAGTATAGAGCATTCTGATGTTAGTAATGGAAGTATTATATCATGATGGGTCCCACGCTTGGATTATATGAGATAATTGTGGTCAAACGGAAAAATTTTAACTAGGACCGTTACAATCATGCCTCGTCGGGTCATGCAGCACTTAGGAATCCCCACCCACTGATTGAGCGCCACCCAAACTACCATCTATAGTTTCAACGCCAATGGTACGCGTCCAATAGGGAAGATCAAGCTCAAATGCCAGATTGGAGATCTAAGATCTGAAGTGACGTGCTATGTAATCGACGCCGACACTTCGTACAATTTGCTGCTCGGGCTACCGTGGATTCATCGTAATTCCATCGTCCCCTCCACTCTCCATCAAGTCATGAAGTACATCGATGGAAGTGAGTGTTGACTGAGATTTCCTGCACACAAAAGATGGTATTTTAGTTTTAAAATAGATGTGCAAGTTTCAGTTCTAATCCGCGGTAGCAGGGCTATGCGGGTCGTGATCCTCAGGGAGGGACTGCGATGGAAGCGTTAAGCAAGTTTCTCTAAAGTTTTTTTATTTTTATTTGTTAAGTTAGAAAGGAAGTAGTATTTACAATGGGTGGTAGAAAAGAATATGGAGATGAGTTATATTAATCTACAAAAAAGAAAAGAAAAGAAAAAGAAAGAAAACTTATCTCTTTAGTCTGCTTGCCGTTTGAACCGTTGCGATGATTTCCCTTTTCTTGGAAGGTGTACAAGCACGGCTTATGGGATCGTCCGCCTTCTTAATCTACTCTACGAAATGAAAAACAAGCTATGAAGACCTGTTCATCGCCATTGGGCCGTCAAGGTTCCTTCTTCGGCTAGGTATTCTCGAAGCAGTTGGATCTCATGGTGGGCAAGACATTAGAGAAAGAAACAATGTCATAAACTAAAAATAAAAAAACAATGATAGACAAAGATAGAGACACAATAAAACATAAAAAGAACAAAACAAGCTTTGATTTGATTTAAATAATGGAGGAAAATTTACAACTTACACCGGCTGTCACCATCGGTACAAGAGGATCCCTTCCTCCATGAATGCAACATCTCCTCTCAGCTTTCACAAGAAGAAAATAAAATTTACAAAGGTGGAAATAAAATCTAACCAAAAAGAAAGAAGAACCCTAAAAATCCTAACTTTGGCCCTTTGCTGGACGCTAGACGCTCTGTACGTTGCACTGCAGGGGGTATTTATAGGTGCAGAAGGAATCAGAGTCCCAATCGAAGTGGTGCACGAAAACATGTCTCTGGATAAGCTCAGATTGCCGCGGAAACGCGGCTTTTGCCGCGGATCCGCGGCCTGGTAGAGTCTGCTGGCCACGCGCTTTGGCGCGTGGCCTCTCCTGGTCCGTTCATCTGAGTGCCTGCTTCTGGAAGTATGATCCTGGCTCTCCATATTGGGATTTCGAGATAACTTAGAAATCAAGTTACCTTGATCTCAATTATCCCAAACTTTTTTTAAACGAATTTCCTTATTTCTGCACTCTTTTCATTCTCATCTGCAAGAGTTTAGGGTTGGGTAGAAGTCTATCCTTCCCTCATCTTCGATATTTGCAACTTCAGCCCTTTGTGTATTTGCACTACGACAATTGATATTTGCACTTTGACTCTTGGGCTTCAAATATGGGCTTTTGGGCTCTTTTTAAGCTTTAATTCTTTCTTTTTATTATTTCAAGGCCTGCACACAATAAATCACAAAATATTAATAAATGTGCAGAATTATATAAATAAATATGAAAATGTGACGGTAAATATGATGATAAAAATGCACTTTTCAGTACCAATCACACCCCCACACTTATCTTTTTGCTCGTCCTCGAGTAAAAACAAAGAAAAAGAAAAAGTTAATCTAACCTAACTCACTTTCGTAGGAATCACGATTGCACTTAGCACGTGCAACAAGCCGTTAAACCTCTAGGTTACCCTAGAGGACGAGTGTTGTCTCGTGAGGGTTTTCAGCGGATTACACCCACAAAATCCATAAAAAGGAAAATATTTGAATTATTATTGAAGAGACTAAGTAGTCTATAAGTTTTAGGATTATCATTTTTATTCATTCTTCAAACCTAGTCTTTATAAAGTCAATTGTTATTCATTTTAGGTAAGGATTAAAATTGAATTTCTAATATAGTCTTTTTCGTTACCAAAAGTCATACGCACCCTTGTGAATCTAGGAATTCCTTAACTTGGACTCTCATGCCTCTTTATTATTTTTATAACATCATCTAATTTTCTTTTGTATAAGTATCAAGGCTTCTTGAGGCCCTCATACCTAACTAATTGACTATTAGATGTGTTAATATATATATATATATATATATTTTTTTTTTTTGCATGTATAGCTCATCTAATTTTCTTTCGTATAAGTATCAAGGCTTCTTGAGGCCCTCATACCTAACTAATTGATTATTAGATGTGTTAATACATATATTATATTTCTTAGTCTTCTTAGGCTTTCTAATCCACCCATGTAACGAACTTAAAGTCGATGACTCCCAAACCGGTTGGCTTTAGGGCACCAGGTGAGAAAACACCCCGCGGACTCAAATTCGAGTGAACTAGGCCCCAAAACTAAGGACTTTATTTTATTTACTCACCTTTAGGCATGAGTACTTATGCTTCTTGAGGCACATGTATCAGCTTAATTGGTGAATTTTTTTTCTTTTTTTTTTCTTTCTTTTTTTTTTTTATGAGGCACAAGGTCTTTGTCTTAGAATCCTAGATATGCATTTGGTATGCACATTTCATTAAGGTAAAAATCAAGACTAATATTTATTCAATTTCTCCTCCTATACCTAAAATTTAAACAATTTATTTATTTTGACCAAGTTTTTAGAAATCCTAATCATGATTTTCCTAATCCTTAAAACTAACTTAGATTTCTTTCAAAAAATAAGTCAAAATATTTCCTTTTTATAACATTTTTTTTTTAAATTTTGTTTTTTTTTTTTTAGCAAATTTTTTTTTTATTAGCAAATTTTGTTAGTATCTACTTATGTTAGTATGTTAGTAAAGCCCACCCCCGCACTTATCTCATGCATTGTCCTCAATGTATGAATGAATGCATATATGCATGAAACAGAATAAGGGAAGGCGGAAGTTACCTTAAGGCGGTGGTTCCGGTGGTGGTCTAATTGGTCCACGAAATGCGGCCCAAACAAGATAACGTGGTAGTTCACGGGACCTACCTTTATTGACCTCTTTTTTATTTACATATTTACAGTCCCCAGAATGAATAGGATCATGGAAGATCCTCTCGTGAAACTTACTCCCTTTACATGACCAGTCCTGGAAAATCATCACAGAGTCATGGTCTATACCTATGTCCAACAAAAGAATGTGACTTGGTAAAATGGTTGACTTGGACTCAAGAATGATAGGTTCAGGATCTAATACCGACTCAGGAAAGAAACTCAAATCAAGTAAAGGTTCAGGAGTCGGGCTAGGATCAAGAAGTGGGTCCAAGTCGAGAAATTGAAACTCAAGTCTACAATCATTTTCCCACAATGGAATGTGACTCAATGTTGGTGATTCAAGTTCAGGAATGATAGGTGTGGGAATCAAAACTGACTCTAAAATATTACCTAAGTCGGGTAACAAAACAGGAGTCAATAATGATTCGGGAATTTGAACTTGATCATAGATTTGGGAATCTAGGTCACATATCTCATTAGTTTCAATCTCATAAAAATGGGAACTTGCCAATTTTTCCATGGGACTTTCAAAATTGCACAATTGGTCAAGTTCAAAATGATCATCAAAAATGGGTGATTCAATTTCATGATCTATGGGTATGGGAATAAATGTTGGCTCAGAAAATTGGTCCAAATTGGGTAAGGATACTGGAGTCAACATAGATTCGAAGATGGAAACTGAATCGCAAAGTTGGGGATCGGGTTCACATTCATAATCTAATTCAATCTCATTGAAATTAAAACTAGCCAATTTGTCCAAGGATTGGGATTGAGCAAGTTCATATTGATGTGATGAAATTGAATTTTGATCAAGGTCTTCTAAACAGAATGATTCTTGGTTCCTATCAAGATGCTCAAGAAT
Source organism: Agave tequilana (assembly GCA_038442645.1). Lineage (NCBI taxonomy): Eukaryota > Viridiplantae > Streptophyta > Magnoliopsida > Asparagales > Asparagaceae > Agave > Agave tequilana. The sequence continues at coordinate 124,245 of JAVJIF010003425.1, read as the reverse complement.
GTTTGAAAGTCTAGAAATTTGATCATTCATTGTATCTTGCAACCGATCCACTTTTTCTTCTAACCCATCGAATAGATCAATGGAGGACTGAAACCTTGGTGATGTGGGAAAAGACATATATGAAGATAATGGTTGAACAGGTGGTTGACCATATGGCTCAGGGGTGTTGAATCCCCATTGACTCTGTGAAGAGTAGTGATGATTATTCCAATCTTGTTCATAGTATTGGGACTGGGGCATGTAATGATTCGGATAAGACCAATCTGGCACACTAGGTTGGTCAAAGTTATGATATGCCGGGTTGGTAATATCCGAATAAGAGGTTGGTGTGTAACATGGATCCTCATTAAAATTGAAAAAATTATTGTTATAGGCCATATCACACAAAGCAAACAAAAGAAAAAAAACAAACAAAAAAGAAAAATCTCTAACCTAAGTTAGGGTAGACCTAGACCTAGACGACTCCTAACTGGTTAGACTGTCCACGGGAGGTAGGGTGTAGACTTTGACCACAAGTTAATCAGCCAGGTCGGGGCAAGAGTGGTGGGAGGTTTTCCGTCAAAGACGTTCCTTAATTAAATAACCACCACACTTCGGGCTTTCGGCCCTCAATCCCCTTCCTAGACACTGATTTGGCAGGAGTCAACTTCCAACACCGTTCCCCCTTAGGATAATCTCCTAATTGAGTCCGAGTGTCCCTAGGGCCAACGTCTACTAATTTTTATGTTAGGCTTGGGTTAGTGAGTGCTCGGGATATGATTTTTGGGCTAAGGAAGGGTGATGAAATCCCCACCTTATCTTGTTAATGGGTTATGCCCTTAAGATGAATTAGTGCAAGTGTACAAGATAAATAGATAGAATTCACTCAAAGCAGATAATCAACCAAGAGATGAGTCCTATTCTACATGCAATGCGTACGTACCTTGCTTCTCCAGCACTCTTCAACAGAAAAAATAATTGAAAAGACACGTGCCTAATATGCAAACGTCTAATCACTTTTTATTTTTAACAACCAATGATTTACTGTTGAATTATTAGCAATTTACAGGTATATCACAGAACAAAACAGAATAGAGCAGTAAGCAGTAATCTTAAATTTCAGCAATCTGCAAAAAACTGAATTAGTAGTTTACTGCACTTGCCGCGGATCCGCGGCTCTGGCCGCGTTTCCGCGGCAAACTTGCAGGCCCTCGTGCTCTGCCTTCGAGGGCAGAGGCACTGGGTTGCTGTATGTCCTTGCTGCTGCTCTGTTTCTGTTTCCTGTTCTCCAAACCTGCAAACAGAAAAGAATAAAGAATTATTTAAAAATTAAATTTTGTTTTAGAGATAAACTTACCGTCCCTCCCCGGCAACGGCGCCAATTTGTTGACTGAGATTTCCTGCACACAAAAGATGGTATTTTAATTTTAAAATAGATGTGCAAGTTTCAGTTCTAATCCGCGGTAGCAGGGCTATGCGGGTCGTGATCCTCAGGGAGGGACTGCGATGGAAGCGTTAAGCAAGTTTCTCTAAAGTTTTTTATTTTTATTTGTTAAGTTAGAAAGGAAGTGGTATTTACAATGGGTGGTAGAAAAGAATATGGAGATGAGTTGTATTTAATCTACAAAAAAGAAAAGAAAAGAAAAAGAAAGAAAACTTATCTCTTTAGTCTGCTTGCCGTTTGAACCGTTGCGATGATTTCCCTTTTCTTGGAAGGTGTACAAGCACGGCTTATGGGATCGTCCGCCTTCTTAATCTACTCTACGAAATGAAAAACAAGCTATGAAGACCTGTTCATCGCCATTGGGCCGTCAAGGTTCCTTCTTCGGCTAGGTATTCTCGAAGCAGTTGGATCTCATGGTGGGCAAGACATTAGAGAAAGAAACAATGTCATAAACCAAAATAGAAAAACAATGATAGACAAAGATAGAGACACAATAAAACATAAAAAGAACAAAACAAGCTTTGATTTGATTTAAACAATGGAGGAAAATTTACAACTTACACCGGCTGTCACCATCGGTACAAGAGGATCCCTTCCTCCATGAATGCAACATCTCCTCTCAGCTTTCACAAGAAGAAAATAAAATTTACAAAGGTGGAAATAAAATCTAACCTAAAAGAAAGAAGAACCCTAAAAATCCTAACTTTGGCCCTTTGCTGGACGCTAGACGCTCTGTACGTTGCACTGCAGGGGGTATTTATAGGTGCAGAAGGAATCAGAGTCCCAATCGAAGTGGTGCACGAAAACAGGTCTCTGGATAAGCTCAGATTGCCGCGGAAACGCGGCTTTTGCCGCGGATCCGCGGCCTGGTAGAGTCTGCTGGCCACGCGCTTTGGCGCGTGGCCTCTCCTGGTCCGTTCATCTGAGTGCCTGCTTCTGGAAGTATGATCCTGGCTCTCCATATTGGGATTTCGAGATAACTTAGAAATCAAGTTACCTTGATCTCAATTATCCCAAACTTTTTTTAAACGAATTTCCTTATTTCTGCACTCTTTTCATTCTCATCTGCAAGAGTTTAGGGTTGGGTAGAAGTTTATCCTTCCCTCATCTTCGATATTTGCAACTTCAGCCCTTTGTGTATTTGCACTATGACAATTGATATTTGCACTTTGACTCTTGGGCTTCAAATATGGGCTTTTGGGCTCTTTTTAAGCTTTAATTCTTTCTTTTTATTATTTCGAGGCCTGCACACAATAAATCACAAAATATTAATAAATGTGCAGAATTATATAAATAAATATGAAAATGTGACGGTAAATATGATGATAAAAATGCACTTTTCACTACCAATCAGTGAGAAAGTCCGAACATTGATTGCCGAAAGGCATCCGTTCAAGAGAGTAGAGAACTATTTCACAGACTCTCTCCTATACCAGGATTCTCTGGAGATGAACGAAATCCACAGTCAGAGGAACCAAACTCTAGTAATGAAACTGACACTGAGCCAGAGGCAGAAGAAGAGTGCATGTGGGAATTAAATCCACTTGTAACGAGCATTAATAAGCTCAATGTTAATAACACCACCGATGATGTAGGCGAGTGGTATATTAATGAAGAGTTAAATTTGGCTTACTTTTCTGTGTTTGCTTCTGACTCAGTGGCATCAGACACTAGTACAGAGGTGGATAATGACCCTTGGTCGACAATGGATGCTCTGACATCGTTCCATGTACTAATGAAGTCATCCCTCAAAACGTACCAAGATGTCGGTGATGCGCAAGAATCAATATTCATAGTCCCAGCACGATGTAAAGGCCAAAACCAATTCTTTTCGGAAGAATTAAGTCCGAATTGATCTCTCGCGTAGACTCAGAGAGCGAGAACGAATCTCCTCAATTCTCTCATTATAAGCCAAACGTACTCAGAATGATGGAGAGGATGGGGTATGATCTAATAAATGGTCCTGGTTTGAACTTTGGCAAAGGAAGATGAACACTATCTCGATCTTTCATTCCGAAAAGGAAGACCCGACTATTACCATCAAACTCGTAGGGGTTTGTGCTATGTGTCACTCCAATTCCATCAGCCTCTGAGTCCGAAGAATCATTATACCATGATTACTCATCTGGCACGTCATCGTGGGAGTCGAACGTCAGTATCGGCAACCTCTTCGAAGAACTTTTCGTAAACATGATTTCAACAGGCCACCTGGGAGACGAAGATGAAGAAACGATCCAGTCTGATACAGATCCTTGAATCAAACACCTAAATACTCTCTGAGATATTCACTTTGAACAACGCGAACCACCCAAGGAAGATAAGATCACACAGATTAATCTGGGAGATGAGGCCAATTCTAAGCCCATCTTTATAAGTAAAAGCTATCACCCTCCAAGAAAAAAGACTTAATATCTCTTGTGTGAGAGTATATAGATGTTTTTGCTTTGAATTACGAGGACATGCCTGGGCTTGATCCTCGAGTAGCCATGCATCTCCTTAACATTAATTAAGACGTGAAGCCAGTCAAACAGCAGCTGCGACAGTTTCGTCTATAAAAAATGGAGGCAATCCAGTCGGAAGTTAAAAACTTATAGACTCTGGCTTCATTAGGAAGGAGCAACCCCCTGATTGGGTAGCCAATATCGTCCCCGTTATCAAGAAAAATGGGAAGATCCAGATTTGCATCGATTTTCACGATCTAAATGAAGCCTGTCCCTAAGACGAATTCCCTCTCCCAATCACGGATGTCATGATTGACAATACGGCGGGTTTGAACGAATGTTCTTTATGGATGGATTCTCAGGGTACAATCAAATCAAAATGTACCCTGATGATGAAAAACATACATCTTTCAGGACACCACTGGGGGTATATAGCTATACTTGAAAAACACCTAGAGGGGGGGTGAATAGGTGTAAGTGCTAATCTAAGAAACTTAATGCAAACTAAGTGCGCTAAATGCGGAAGCTAATACAAATTATGCACAAACTAATACAATACAACAACTGTAGCCGAATTCCCCTTTCGAGGCTCTGAACTAACTCCCCTTGATTCCCCTTGAAATGGGTTGAGGTGCTATGTGAAGCTCTTGTTGGATGAGTATAAGTTAGGCACACACACACACAAGCAATCCAAGCAATATGAAATACACACAATCAAGCCAAGCATATAATAGATATGACAATAAGAAATGCAAGGCACAACACAAGCAATATATGATATGAATGAATCAATGCTCAACACAAGCAAGTATGATATGATGATGAGTATGATGCTTTGCACAATTATAAGAGAGAGAGTTAGAGAGACAATGGATCAAAACGCAAACACCAAGATTTGTTTCGAGGTTCGAGCACCTTACTCTACATCCCCACCTACACCACCGTGTAGGATTTCCACTATCTCAACTCCTACCGAGGGAACCTCTACCGAAGAGGATTTCTTACAACTCTAGGAGTACCAAACTCCTCTCTCAAACAACAACCTCCTCACAACCGAGGGGTTAGGCCCGTAGCCAATACAACAACCAATCCACACGCCTCTACCGAAGAGGCTCACAACCAAACTCCACTCTACCTAAGAGGCTCGCAACCAATACCACTCCGATCACCTCTACCGAAGAGGGATACAACAAATGAAGGAGGGTTTACAACAATGAGGTTTACAACAAACAACCTCAAACACTTCTCTTTCTTTTTCTCTTATCTTTTCCACAAAAATAAGATCCTAATAGTTTAGGATAGAAGATAGCTCAAGTGTGGAAAACTAGGTGTTTGGAAAACTAGCAACAAAGAAAATCACTTGGGAAAATCCTTGCAAAAGATATAGAATGAAAACCAAGACAAATCTCCCAAAATATTCTTTTCTTTGATTTTTCTAAAAACCTAAAATAATAAAGATTGAAGAATTAAAGCCCCAAACACTTTTGAAAACTTGTTTTAAAACCTCTAGAAACCAGAAATTTTTCTCCTTAAAAAACTTGGCCAAAATCCCCAAAGAGATGGGGTTTATATAGCCCCTATACAAAACTAGCCGTTAGGCTGAGCTGGCAGTCTGACAGACTGCCGGTCGACCGGTCCGGTCGACCGCCAACGGTCAAAAATGTGACCGTTGGGCAATAGCGGTCGACCGGCCCGGTCGACCGAAACATCCTGAGAGCAGAACTCTCATCTCGGTCGACCGGCCCGGTCGACCGTCCCAGAGACTCCAAAACGTGCACAGACTTGTGCACGTCGGTCGACCGTCCCGGTCGACCGGCCTATGGTGCGGTCGACCGGTCCGGTCGACCGACTTGGCCTGTCAGCCAGTCCTCAGTTCTGCACAGATACGGGATTTGAAAATACGTCTTTTCACTCAATAAAAATCCCATAAATTCACAGTAAATCAAAAAAATAGTTTTAATCACAATAAAAACTGTTTTTCTAAAAATATGTTTTTCTAAAACTTGTTTTATCATTTTACTTTGATAACCAAACTTGTGATAAAAATTTCAAGACATATATCAATCATATCAATTCATTTTTGTGTCTTACCAATTTTATCAAAAACAAAACTTGTATTTTATCAAACTAGAATTTTCCAAAACATGAATAGGATAGTCAAAATAAGTTTGTTTAAAAAATTAAGCATGCATGTATAGAATGAAGCAACTATACATATATCAATTTAAACTTGTTTTGATAAACTATTCATGAAAACCAAAACTCAATCATAAAACGTGTGTGATTTGTGCACTTGAGCATATCAACTAAACTAAGCTTTACAAATATGGATCTAAAACACAAACTCTAAACTAGATACCTAAGTCTTCTTGATGATCTTCATCTTCAAGTAGACTTGCTCCAAAACACCGTGATTCTCCAAGTGCAAAGGTATGATCTTTAAGCTTTGGCACCGGAATCATCATGAATAGCTTCTAATCATCTTGTTGAAGCTAATCACCAACCTAATATCCTGTTAATGATCTGAAACTTAGAAACACAAGAATATTAGTAAACATAACTACATGAGTGTTGATCATCATCAAAACTAGAGTGGAAGGCCATTGGGCCAACAATCTCCCCCTTTTTGATGATGACAAAACTCATGGAGTTATATATGCATGGATTAAAGATAAGCTTCAAAGAAGCTCCCCCTTAACTCATGCATAGGGATAAACAATAAATATATGCAATGAATGTTAAACATGAAACATGCGTATGCATAAACAATGAATGGTTGTAGATATCAAATGAAATATTCAAGACAAAATAACCTCTAGATACCAATTACAAAGCAAACTCTATAAAACGATTAAACTTAATATTCTTGAGATTAAAACATAATATATGCATAAACATAAGCATGCATATAAAACTTCATAAATCTTTCTCCCCCTTTTTGTCAATCATCAACAAAGGGGTAATCAAAACCATAGATAAAATGAGGGGTAAAAATCTTTCTTCCCCTTTTTGTCAATCAAAACAATGCAAACAATGTTCTCCCCCTTTTTGTCTAAAACAAAAAACAAAGTCAATAAGGGGTGACTACAAACATGATATCAATTAAAATATGTCAATGAAGCATCTTGATACCAATAAACAAGGATCAATATATGTTATATGCTATATACATTCATGAAGAGGAAGACGTTAAGTTAGCTTCCCTACACATCTGCATTACATGAAGAAAGGATGACAAGCCCCAATTCACATAACACATATTATGTAATGCATAAGAGGAGATGTGAAGCTCCCCCTACACACGTATATCATATAAAGAAGAGTTGTCAAGCTCCTCAATTTATAATATACTCAACATGAATCTATATGTAAGAGAGATGTTAAGCTCTCCTTGCATATAGGAAATACAAATCAAAACTTTGAATATTTTCTTTAAAACAAAATTTTGGAAATACCAATTGTAATTAAACATAAGTCTAGAAATCTTAAACATGAATCTTGAAACCAAAACACATTTTGAATTTCTTAAATGTGATACCAATTGTAAATATTATACCAATTGAAAAGATTTTACATAGAAACATTGATACCAATTGTAAGAATTGTTCATTTAAAAACATATAAACAAGAAGATCAAATACAAAATCATCATATGTTTAAAATAACAACTTTTAATCATAAAGAGTGTGAGTACAAATACCAATTGAAATACAAAATCAAATTTTCTCCCCCTTTATGAAATACAAACTAAAGTCATGCATAGTCTTGATAACAATTTAAAAGTAATCAATTTAAACAAAATTGAAACTCAAGCACTAGCATACACAAACATATATATGTATGAAAAATAGATACCAATAGAAATTGATATACTTGGAATTTAAAGCATACATACATACAAAACATATATGAGTATACAAGAAGATCAAATGATACCAATTGAAAGAGTTCAATGATACCAATTGACATAACAATAAGTTCAAGTGTATACATCATATTATCTACCACCCAATCATAATTCAAGTTTTAAAGATTTTCAATTTAGGGCATACATGAACATGATCTCCCATCCTACCGCCCTTGGAAGGTAGGGTTTTCAAAGATAGATTTGAAAATGTAGTTTTGTTTGAAAATCACTACCAAAATGAAGAACACCGCAACTAGTTAAATGGAAAACTTGTTAACTAGCACGAAATCCTTCAAGTAAGGAATAAAACAAAATTGAAATTCACATGATAATCATCACTCTAACCAATAAATCATAACTCATGAGAAACAAAACATGAGAAATAGATATGAGTGTACAAATAATATGTGAAGATCATAATCATGAAAAATATTTCATTAAGCTCAATTATTCCTTTAAACAAGAAAACTAAAAATTAATATTATTTAATCTTCAAGGCATATGTATGTCTAATACAAACCAAAGTATACATACATATCCCTTAAACACACTTTGAGTCCATAATAGATATTTGCATGAAAGGCAAATGACTCAAGGGGTATACATGTATATCTTCAAGTTTGGCAAAATACACATATACATGAAATGAAAACTCATAAAAACAAATACCAAAAATGGAATACAAGTTTAAAATGTATGAATCATCAAAACTAGACTATACTAGCACATCTAATGGGAACAAACAAGCATTCAATCCCAAACATATATAGATTTATTTGTAGCCCATCATATGTACAAATATAAATCATAGTCTTAATGAAAACTAACATCTAAACATATATTCAAAACATGAAGTATCAAAACAAACACGAATATTATTTTGCTATATGAAACAAGCAAAGATTCATCAAAAATTCTTTTATCAAACTTCTAGGTATATGTATTATTCATCCAAATTTAACAATATACATACATATCCCAACCGTAAACGAGTCTATTAAAAGTATTTGCATGAAGGCAAAAGACTCATGGGTATACATGTATATTTATTAGGTTTGAATTCAAAATACATATACATGAAGTAAAAACATGAAAATAGGCATAGCAAGTATAAATGAAGGAATCATCAAACTAGCTTATACATGTGCATATAGTGGGTACAAATGAGCATGAAGTGCAAACATACAAAAGTCAATTTGTTCTCACTATGTGTACATGCATACATGCAAGTTTTGATAAAATCTACATCTAAACTAGTTTATACCACATAAAGCATAAAACAACAAAAAAAATCATCATGAGAAAAACTAAAACATGATTATTATGTAAATTCATATGTATTAGATTCATGATGTACATTATAGCTTAAACAAAAGTGAGAACACTAAGTATGGGTTCATATAAGTATGTGTGTCTCAAATACTATATATGTATGTCAAGGATCTAATAAACATGGAATGAACATACTAATCCATAGACATCAAAAACATGCTATAAACAATGAATATTAAAAGCATGTAAACAATAAATGGGAGTAAAGGATTGTTACCAAAAACGAAGAAGCAACTCTCCTTGTCTCCAAAACTTGGTGGTCCTCTCCACCAACTCTTCCCTTGAAAGTGATGCATCCAATAGATTTCCTTTAAGTCCGGAACGCATCCACTCCAAGGTGTCATCACTCTCACGTCATGTGAGAGCCCACACCTACATCAAAAACAATAGGAGGGGTGGTCTTTGGTACCCACATCTTATTGGGTCCATGGGGGTAGTCCCTTCCCTAACCCAAACAAATTTCTTTGCTAAATTTGAAACATTTAATCTATCATAACAAAATTTAGCAAGATGGCCCTTACGATCACAATGTGTACAAGTGTACACATGAGCATACATGGTGTGATGGTGTCCGTGAGGAGCATGTGTATGCCGTGGAGGGTGTGCATGCATAGAAGATGGAACTTGTTTCTTTCGAACCAAGGATTCCAAGCGTGTATGGTTCTTAGCACATTGGCTCATAGTGGAGCCCAAACAATCTACTCTCTTCTTTAGCATACAAATATCATCATTAATCCTAGAAGAAGAGGTACATGCATTAGGTAGACTAGATGAAGAAGCTACACTAGCATGGCAAACATGTGCATCAATCTTATTTTGTAAAAATTCATTTTTCTTTAAACATGCATCCAAATCTTTAGAAATTGAAGCAATCTTAATTTTCAAAGAATCATTTTCTTTTAAAACAAAATCAACTTTTGAAGACAAGTTTTCATTTTTCTTCAAAAGAACATGGCAATCATTTTTAGATTTTAAAACTTTATTTTCCTTAAGTGCAAGTTCTAATTGAGATCTCAATGAATCCCTTTCATTATAGACCTCAACCTTCTCTTGCAAAACAATATCAAGTCTAGATTGTAAACACTTATTTTCTTTTTCAATTCCTAGACTTTTCTTTTTCAAGATCTTATATTTTTCTATCAGTTTTTCACAAACAATAGAAAGTTCTTCATTCAAAGCATGGGCATCAATATGATCATTTGAAGAACTAGCATCATCATCACTATCTAATGGAGTTTCCGAGTGTACCTCAAGGGAGTCATTCCCTTGGACCATATAGCATTGTTGTGGCTCAGATTCTCCGCTAGATTCCTCTTCTTGGATTGGCAATTGAAGCTTGGAGGTGGTGGTTGTTGACAACTTGTTCCACACTGCAAAAGCGGAATCAAGATTAGAAACACACATAAGATAATCTTTAGGTAATGTGCTTCTAATAGCCTCTAGGGCTTGTGCATTGGCCCCTATATGATTACCATCACCAAGATAACATCTCTTGGTGGCGGCAAGGAAGACATGCAAACCTAAGGTCTTTAGGTACATGGACATCCTATACTTCCAAACATCAATGTTGGAAGGGTCAAAACTAGGAGGGGTCATGAAGTCCATTGTAAACTATATATGAATGTGCAAACAAACAAATGCAAATGAGATTAGCAAGCAAATGGATCACTCCTAGGATGTTAAGCCTAAGTATCAGGAGCACTAGCTCTGATACCAATTGAAAAACACCTAGAGGGGGGTGAATAGGTGTAAGTGCTAATCTAAGAAACTTAATGCAAACTAAGTGCGCTAAATGCGGAAGCTAATGCAAATTATGCACAAACTAATACAATACAACAAGTGTAGCCGAATTCCCCTTTCGAGGCTCTGGACTAACTCCCCTTGATTCCCCTTGAAATGGGTTGAGGTGCTATGTGAAGCTCTTGTTGGATGAGTATAAGTTAGGCACACACACACAAGCAATCCAAGCAATATGAATACACACAATCAAGCCAAGCATATAATAGATATGACAATAAGAAATGCAAGGCACAACACAAGCAATATATGATATGAATGAATCAATGCTCAACACAAGCAAGTATGATATGATGATGAGTATGATGCTTTGCACAATTATAAGAGAGAGAGTTAGAGAGACAATGGATCAAACGCAAACACCAAGATTTGTTTCGAGGTTCAAGCACCTTGCTCTACATCCCCGCCTACACCACCGTGTAGGATTTCCACTATCTCAACTCCCACCGAGGGAACCTCTACCGAAGAGGATTTCTTACAACTCTAGGAGTACCAAACTCCTCTCTCAAACAACAACCTCCTCACAACCGAGGGGTTAGGCCCGTAGCCAATACAACAACCAATCCACACACCTCTACCGAAGAGGCTAACCAAACTCCACTCTACCTAAGAGGCTCACAACCAATACCACTCCGATCACCTCTACCGAAGAGGGATACAACAAATGAAGGAGGGTTTACAACAATGAGGTTTACAACAAACAACCTCAAACACTTCTCTTTCTTTTTCTCTTATCTTTTTCCACAAAAACAAGATCCTAATAGTTTAGGATAGAAGATAGCTCAAGTGTGAAAAACTAGGTGTTTGGAAAACTAGCAACAAAGAAAATCACTTGGGAAAATCCTTACAAAAGATATAGAATGAAAACCAAGACAAATCTCCCAAAATATTCTTTTCTTTGATTTTTCCAAAACCTAAAACAATAAAGATTGAAGAATTAAAGCCCCAAACACTTTTGAAAACTTGTTTTAAAACCTCTAGAAACCAGAAATTTTTCTCCTTAAAAAACTTGGCCAAAATCCCTAAAGAGATGGGGTTTATATAGCCCCTATACAAAACTAGCCGTTAGGCTGAGCTGGCAGTCTGACAGACTGCCGGTCGACCGGTCCGGTCTACCGCCAATGGTCAAAATGTGACCGTTGGGCAATAGCGGTCGACCGGCCCGGTCGACCGAAACATCCTGAGAGCAGAACTCTCATCTCGGTCGACCGGCCCGGTCGACCGTCCCAGAGACTCCAAAACGTGCACAGACTTGTGCACGTCGGTCGACCGTCCCGGTCGACCGACCTATGGTGCGGTCGACCGGTCCGGTCGACCGACTTGGCCTGTCAGCCAGTCCTCAGTTCTGCACAGATACGGGATTTGAAAATACGTCTTTTCACTCAATAAAATCCCATAAATTCACAGTAAATCAAAAAAATAGTTTTAATCACAATAAACTATTTTTCTAAAAATATGTTTTTCTAAAACTTGTTTTATCATTTTACTTTGATAACCAAACTTGTGATAAAAATTTCAAGACATATATCAATCATATCAATTCATTTTTGTGTCTTGCCATTTTATCAAAAACAAAACTTGTATTTTATCAAACTAGAATTTTCCAAAACATGAATAGGATAGTCAAAATAAGTTTGTTTAAAAAATTAGCATGCATGTATAGAATGAAGCAACTATACATATATCAATTAAACTTGTTTTGATAAACTATTCATGAAAACCAAAACTCAATCATAAAACGTGTGTGATTTGTGCACTTGAGCATATAAACTAAACTAAGCTTTACAAATATGGATCTAAAACACAAACTCTAAACTAGATACCTAAGTCTTCTTGACGATCTTCATCTTCAAGTAGACTTGCTCCAAAACACCGTGATTCTCCAAGTGCAAAGGTATGATCTTTAAACTTTGGCACCGGAATCATCATGAATAGCTTCTAATCATCTTGTTGAAGCAATCACCAACCTAATATCCTGTTAATGATCTGAAACTTAGAAACACAAGAATATTAGTAAACATAACTACATGAGTGTTGATCATCATCAAAACTAGAGTGGAAGGCCATTGGGCCAACAATCTCCCCCTTTTTTATGATGACAAAACTCATGGAGTTATATATACATGGATTAAAGATAAGCTTCAAAGAAGCTCCCCCTTAACTCATGCATAGGGATAAACAATAAATATATGCAATGAATGTTAAACATGAAACATGCGTATGCATAAACAATGAATGGTTTCTAGATATCAAATGGAATATTCAAGACAAAATAACCTCTAGATACCAATTACAAAGCAAACTCTATAAAACGATTAAACTTAATATTCTTGAGATTAAAACATAATATATGCATAAACATAAGCATGCATATAAAACTTCATAAATCTTTCTCCCCCTTTTTGTCAATCATCAACAAAGGGGTAATCAAAACCATAGATAAAATGAGGGGTAAAAATCTTTCTTCCCCTTTTTGTCAATCAAAATATGCAAACAATGTTCTCCCCCTTTTTGTCTAAAACAAAAAACAAAGTCAATAAGGGGTGACTACAAACATGATATCAATTAAAATATGTCAATGAAGCATCTTGATACCAATAAATAAGGATCAATATATGTTATATGCTATATACATTCATGAAGAGGAAGACGTTAAGTTAGCTTCCCTACACATATGCATTACATGAAGAAAGGATGACAAGCCCAATTCACATAACACATATTATGTAATGCATAAGAGGAGATGTGAAGCTCCCCCTACACACGTATATCATATAAAGAAGAGTTGTCAAGCTCCTCAATTTATAATATACTCAACATGAATCTATATGTAAGGGAGATGTTAAGCTCTCCTTGCATATAGGAAATACAAATCAAAACTTTGAATATTTTCTTTAAAACAAAATTTGGAAATACCAATTGTAATTAAACATAAGTCTAGAATTCTTAAACATGAATCTTGAAACCAAAACACATTTTGAATTTCTTAAATGTGATACCAATTGTAAATATTATACCAATTGAAAAGATTTTACATAGAAACATTGATACCAATTGTAAGAATTGTTCATTTAAAAACATATAAACAAGAAGATCAAATACAAAATCATCATATGTTTAAAATAACAACTTTTAATCATAAAGAGTGGGAGTACAAATACCAATTGAAATACAAAATCAAATTTTCTCCCCTTTATGAAATACAAACTAAAGTCATGCATAGTCTTGATAACAATTTAAAAGTAATCAATTTAAACAAAATTGAAACTTAAGCACTAGCATACACAAACATATATATGTATGAAAAATAGATACCAATAGAAATTGATATACTTGGAATTTAAAGTATACATACATACAAAACATATATGAGTATACAAGAAGATCAAAATGATACCAATTGAAAGAGTTCAATGATACCAATTGACATAACAATAAGTTCAAGTGTATACATCATATTATCTACCACCCAATCATAATTCAAGTTTTAAAGATTTTCAATTTAGGGCATACATGAACATGATCTCCCATCCTACCGCCCTTGGAAGGTAGGGGTTTTCAAAGATAGATTTGAAAATGTAGTTTTGTTTGAAAATCACTACCAAAATGAAGAACACCGCAACTAGTTAAATGGAAAACTTGTTAACTAGCACGAAATCCTTCAAGCAAGGAATAAAACAAAATTGAAATTCACATGATAATCATCACTCTAACCAATAAATCATAACTCATGAGAAACAAAACATGAGAAATAGATATGAGTGTACAAATAATATGTGAAGATCATAATCATGAAAAATATTTCATTAAGCTCAATTATTCCTTTAAACAAGAAAACTAAAAATTAATATTATTTAATCTTCAAGGCATATGTATGTCTAATACAAACCAAAGTATACATACATATCCCTTAAACACACTTTGAGTCCATAATAGATATTTGCATGAAAGGCAAATGACTCAAGGGGTATACATGTATATCTTCAAGTTTGACAAAATACACATATACATGAAATGAAAACTCATAAAAACAAATACCAAAAATGGAATACAAGTTTAAAATGTATGAATCATCAAAACTAGACTATACTAGCACATCTAATGGGAACAAATAAGCATTCAATCCCAAACATATATAGATTTATTTGTAGCCCATCATATGTACAAATATAAATCATAGTCTTAATGAAAACTAACATCTAAACATATATTCAAAACATGAAGTATCAAAACAAACACGAATATTATTTTGCTATATGAAACAAGCAAAGATTCATCAAAAATTCTTTTATCAAACTTCTAGGTATATGTATGATTCATCCAAATTTAACAATATACATACATATCCCAACCGTAAACGAGTCTATTAAAAGTATTTGCATGAAGGCAAAAGACTCATGGGTATACATGTATATTTATTAGGTTTGAATTCAAAATACATATACATGAAGTAAAAACATGAAAATAGGCATAGCAAGTATAAATGAAGGAATCATCAAAACTAGCTTATACATGTGCATATAGTGGGTACAAATGAGCATGAAGTGCAAACATACAAAAGTCAATTTGTTCTCACTATGTGTACATGCATACATGCAAGTTTTGATAAAATCTACATCTAAACTAGTTTATACCACATAAAGCATAAAACAACAAAAAAAATCATCATGAGAAAAACTAAAACATGATTATTATGTAAATTCACATGTATTAGATTCATGATGTACATTATAGCTTAAACAAAAGTGAGAACACTAAGTATGGGTTCATATAAGTATGTGTGTCTCAAATACTATATATGTATGTCAAGGATCTAATAAACATGGAATGAACATACTAATCCATAGACATCAAAAACATGCTATAAACAATGAATATTAAAAGCATGTAAACAATAAATGGGAGTAAAGGATTGTTACAAAAAACGAAGAAGCAACTCTCCTTGTCTCCAAAACTTGGTGGTCCTCTCTGATCGTAAGGGAAGTAGCACTCAAAATATGTAATATCTATGAATCAATTGAAATGCTTAAATGTGCTTAATATACCCACGATACTACCGTTATAGCGTTGGCTCAACGGGTCGAATCCACGGGAAGAGCTAGCGATGGAAGCTTTACACGTATGGTAGTGAAGTGATAAAACTAGTATCCTTCTCTTGATTATAAACTTAGTGAAGCAAATACAAAAGAAACCAAAAGAGGATGGATATGTTCATGTGGAAGTGGAAAAGAAATCAAGAAGTGGATGTTATATTAACAAGAAAATGAAAAGAACTTAAAGAAGGCAATCCATGACTAGCTTACCTTGCTAGCTTGCCAAGACTTACCAAACTCCTTGATAATGAAAGCTTGCCTAACGTTGTCACTCCGTTGGCTATGGATTCGTCTAGCGTGTCGACCTAATTACTTTCTCATTTGCAAGACGGTGGTTTAACCGTCGGAGAAGAGAAGATCATACACTTGCAAGATGAAATCAAGCAAACACCCATGAGTTAGTGAAGTAGCTAAGCTAGTGGTTAGCTAGTACATGGAGAAGAATTAGATACAACAAGCCATAAGAAAAATACAAGAAAGCATGAAGTAAATTGCAAGAATTAAAGTGCTAGAATTAAAGAAAGCAAGTAATAAAGCAAGTAAAGAAAGCAAACTAGAATCAAGCTCAAGTAGAGAAGTAGAGAATGGATCAATCCTTGTATAGCTTCAAGTGTCACTTCTTGATGATACAAGCTCTCTCTCTCTTACAATCTCTCTCTTGCAATGAAATCTAGGGAGGAGAAGATCATAGAGAGTTACAAACCCTAAACTAAAACTAAGAAAATTACAAAACCTAGAACTAAACCCTCTCTCTTCTCTGATCACTCCTTGCTAGCAGGTGAAGGTGAGGTATTTATAGGCCCAAGAGAGAATCTTCGAGATCAAGTTTGTTGCCACAAAATCTGGGATCTCAACGGCCTAGATCTGCCGCGGATTGCCGCGGGATCGCCGCGAGATCTGGGCCGTTGAGCCCAGATTTTCTGGTGAGATCTTCTTGTTGGGTTGTTAGCCACGTGGACTACTTGGATTCTCCAATTGGCGCGCGGATCTCTCTAGATCTGGATTTGAATTTGGCTTTATCTTAATCATGGATTAATCACTTAATTAGTGTTAATTAAGTGATTATTTGGATATCTCTCCTTTAATGTGTACCTGCAAATAAGTAGAGAAGAGGATTAAAAATCATATATTTAGTTGTATTATGCATGGGGAATATGATATAAAATATGCAATATTGAGTACTAATCACACCCCCACACTTATTCTTTTGCTCGTCCCGAGCAAAACAAAGAAAAGAAAATCTAGACTAACAATTTATTACACCACTTTCGCAGGTGACGCGATTGCACTGAGCATGTGCAACAAGCCGTTAAACCTCTAGGTTACCCTAGAGGAGGAGTGTTGTCTCCTGAGGGTTTTCAGCGGATTACACCCACAAAATCCATAAAGAAAGAAGACAAATGTTAGTATTTTGAAAACACATTTTGAATAAGAGACAAGTTTATGAACTATTTTTGCAAAAATATAAGTGATCCTAGGTCATAAGTCCACCTATAATCATTCTTCCTTAAACTTAGTATTTATGCAAGATCTTGTCTTCAATTAAGGTAAGAATTCAAAATTGGATTGAATACTTTTATCTTTCATAAAACCTAGATAATATGCACACCGTGTAAATGAAGATTTCTGGGATTTCAACTCCAACCATCAAGCCATTTATTTATTTATACATTATTATTATATTATTTTTTTTCCTTTTTTTCTTCCCTTAGTTTTATTAGGCTTTCTAATTCACCCATGTAGCGAGCCTATAACCGATGACTCCCAGACCAGATGGTCTTAGGGCACCAGATGAGGAAACATCCCTCGGGTTTAAGGACTCGAGTGAAAAAGGCCACAAAACTAAGAGGGATTATTCTTAATCACCGTTAGGCGTGAACAATCATGCTTCTTGAGGCACAATTACCCAGCTTAATAGGTGAGATCACTGTTAGGCGTGAGTCATCATGCTTCTTGAGGCATAATTTCCCAGCTTAATAAGTGATCTTTTATTTATATATTTTTTTTCTTTTTTCTTTTTTCTCTTTTTTTTTTTATTTTTTTATATATATATATGGCATTTTTGGTCTTTGTTTCCATCCCAAGAAATGTGTAAGTGTAAAGTGCATATTATCTAAGGCAAAAAATGCCAGATAATAATATCTCACCAATTTTACTTACTTATCCTATAATCTCAAACAAGATCTATTACTTCAACTATGTTTAAGATGTCATAATTAAGGCTTTCTTAATCTCTAAGATACATCTTAATTTTCTTAAAAATAGATCCAAACTTTGTCTTTTATTTCAAAAAGTTTTTATTTTTTTATTTTTTTATTTATTTTACTAAAAGTAAAATCTAAAAGAAAATAGAAAATCTACAAAGAAAGATAAAATCTAAAAGAAATAAAAACCTAAAAGAAAATAGAAAATCCTATGTTAGTAAACCCTCCCCCACACTTATTTCATGCATTGTCCTCAATGCATCATGATATATGTATGCATGAAACAAAATGGAAGGGAAAGGAACAAAAATTACCTCAAGGTGGTGGTTCCGGTGGTGGTCGGATTGGTCCACGGAACATGGCCCAATCATCTTTTCTTTGGGTTTTCAGGAACCCACCAACCATATCAGAAATATGACCCACTAAAAAGATGCATGCGTGTGTTATTTTAATTATGTACATGCCCCCATCTAATTTTAAGATTTTCCAAATAATTTCAGAATCAAATTTATCAAATTCCTTGTCACAGAATGGAGTATTAACTGATAGAACTGTTGACTTGGACTCGGAAAGGAACACCGACTCAGGATTATGATTTAAATCAAGTGATGGTTCAGGAGTCGAAGTGAAGTCAGAAATTGTGTCCAAGTCAAGAAATGAAAACTCAAGTCCACAATCAGAGTTCAACGATGGAATGTGACTTTCTAAAAGTGATATCTCTTTACTTCCAATTTTAAGAAATTCAAGCTCATCACCGTACAATTCTTCAAAACTTAAGTCAACATCTTCCTTAAGAATTGTACAATCAGTTTCAGAAGTAAAGAGATTGAGAAAATCAAGGTCACATTTGAGTTCAATTCCACAAGATGGAGAACTTGCCAGAATGTCAATGGTATCTTCGGAAGTGTAAAATTGGGCAAGTTCAACATGATCCTCAAAGATGGATGATTCACTTTCATTGTGAATTGTGAAAGGATCCAATGTCGACTCCAGGAAAAGATTGAAGTGAGGTAAAGATACCAGAGTCATTATGGAATCAGGAAGAAGAATTGAATCACAAAGTTGGGTTCAAGATCACATTCCTCATGTAATTCAATTAAATGTAGAGAACTTGCCAATTTATCAATGGGATTTTCAGAAGTATGGAATTGGCCAAGTTCTATGTGATCATCATAAAATATTGGTGATTCAATTTCACAATGGATAGAAAATGGATCCAATTCTGACTCAGGAAATGGATTGAAATCAGGTAAGGATATGGAAGTCATGATTGAATCAGGAAGTAATATGGAATCAGCAAGTGGAAGTTCAGGATCAAAATTATGTTCCAGTTCAATTTCAGGAAAAGGAAAACTTGCCAAAATGTCAATTGGATCTGGAGTTTGGACAAGTTATTTTTAGGAGATGAAAACTTGCCAAAATGTCAATTGGATTTGAATTTTGGACAAGTTCAAGTTTAGGAAATGAAAAACTTGCTGAAATTGAATCTGGATTTCCAAGATTACATGACTCTTTGGATTTAGAGTGGCTAGTGACATTAGAAAGAGGATGAGAATGAAGAGTTTGGATCATCAATTCTATGTCACGATTCCTAGCATTTTGAGCATTGGTCATGTCTTCAAGCATCTTTCCATAATCGATGATTTCATTGTTTTGATGGAAAGAGGAAGTGTTGTCTTGGAAGTGTGAGTCAAAAGTGTGTGATGATGGAAAAGTTGACTCACACAAGAAATCTTTACTCGGTTCACAAGCAAATGGTTGTTCATTATGAAAAGGTGTAACTGAGTAAGATTCTTGAGATATGGTGGAATTGGTGGGACAAATGGTTTTTGAAGTTGTTGCTCAACTCTCAGTAAATTGGCTTCTATACTCCTTTGCAACTCAGATTTTTCTTCAAAGGGAGGTTCAGAAAAAGGAGTATATGAAGTGGACTCGGGAAATGAATACTGTGGACAAGGTGAATATGATGGACAAGGATTTTGATAATTTGACTCGGGGTACTGAAATCCCCATTACTCGGTAAAGAGTTGAAATTATTTTGGACATTATAATTATTAGATGGGGGGTATGGGTCGTAGTGATTCGGATAAGGCCAACCCGGTGTATGTGGTTGGTGCATATTATAAAACACCGGGTTGGAATTATCTGAATATGGTGTGTGTGTGTGACATAAGGATTATGATGGAAAGAATTGTAATTGTAAGCCATATCACACAATCACAAACAAACAAACAAACAAACAAACAAACAAAAGAAAGAAAGAAAATTCTAACCTAAGTTAGGGTAGACTTAGACCTAGACGACTCCTAACAAATAGATCGTCCACGGGAGGTTTAGTGCAGACTCTAACCACAAGCTAATCAGCCAGGGAAGGGTAAGGTTGGTGGGAGGTTTTCCGTCCGGAGACGTTCCTTAATTAAGTAACCAGCAACCTTCGGGCTTTCGACCCTCAACCCCTTTCCTAGACACCGATTTTGCAAGAGTTAAATTCCAACACTTTTCCCCCTTAGGATAATCTCCTAAGTGAGTCCGAGATGTCCCTAGGGCCAACGTCTACTTTTTATTAATTTAGGCTTGGGTTAGTGAGTGCTTGGATAAATGATTTTCGGGCTAAGGAAAGGGTAATGACCTCCCCCACCTCATCTTATTTACGGGTATGCCTTAGATTTGAATTGTGCAAGTGTACAAGAAAAATAACTAGGATACACTCAAAGCAAGAAAATCAAGCAAGAGTTTGTCCTAGTCTAATATGCAATGCAAACACGTACCTTGCCTCCAGCACTCTTCAACAGTAAAAGTAAAGAATTGAAGAGACACGTGCCTAAAATGCAAGTGTCTAAACAATTTTTAACAATTATCACCCAACTTTTTACTGTTTTTTAATTAAACAGGAATACAGTGAACAACACAGGATTTCAAGTATAGAAACAGCAGTATTTTTGCAGCAACAGAGCCCTGCAGAAAATTGGAGAGAAATGCTCTCAGAAGTGCCGCGTTTCCACTGGATATGCCGCGGATCCGCGGCTCTTCAGTGGAAGCCTGGTCTCTGTTTTCTTGAGCAGAGAGCCAGGTTCACGTAGATGTTACTGCAGTAAATAATTTCCTGTTTTCTTCTCCTGTAACCTGCAACAGAGAAGAATAATAGTTTAGTACTTCACTTTTAAACCAAAATATACGTCGCTCTTCCCCGGCAACGGCGCCAAAAATTGATTAAGAAAGGATACGTATGCGCCGTATTAGAGAATTGTCATCCCCGGCAACGGCGCCAAAAATTGATCGTAAGGGAAGTAGCACTCAAAATATGTAATATCTATGAATCAATTGAAATGCTTAAATGTGCTTAATATACCCACGATACTACCGTTATAGCGTTGGCTCAACGGGTCGAATCCACGGGAAGAGCTAGCGATGGAAGCTTTACACGTATGGTAGTGAAGTGATAAAACTAGTATCCTTCTCTTGATTATAAACTTAGTGAAGCAAATACAAAAGAAACCAAAAGAGGATGGATATGTTCATGTGGAAGTGGAAAAGAAATCAAGAAGTGGATGTTGTATTAACAAGAAAATGAAAAGAACTTAAAGAAGGCAATCCATGACTAGCTTACCTTGCTAGCTTGCCAAGACTTACCAAACTCCTTGATAATGAAAGCTTGCCTAACGTTGTCACTCCGTTGGCTATGGATTCGTCTAGCGTGTCGACCTAATTACTTTCTCATTTGCAAGACGGTGGTTTAACCGTCGGAGAAGAGAAGATCATACACTTGCAAGATGAAATCAAGCAAACACCATGAGTTAGTGAAGTAGCTAAGCTAGTGGTTAGCTAGTACATGGAGAAGAATTAGATACACAAGCCATAAGAAAAATACAAGAAAGCATGAAGTAAATTGCAAGAATTAAAGTGCTAGAATTAAAGAAAGCAAGTAATAAAGCAAGTAAAGAAAGCAAACTAGAATCAAGCTCAAGTAGAGAAGTAGAGAATGGATCAATCCTTGTATAGCTTCAAGTGTCACTTCTTGATGATACAAGCTCTCTCTCTCTTACAATCTCTCTCTTGCAATGAAATCTAGGGAGGAGAAGATCATAGAGAGTTACAAACCCTAAACTAAAACTAAGACAATTACAAAACCTAGAACTAAACCCTCTCTCTTCTCTGATCACTCCTTGCTAGCAGGTGAAGGTGAGGTATTTATAGGCCCAAGAGAGAATCTTCGAGATCAAGTTTGTTGCCACAAAATCTGGGATCTCAACGGCCTAGATCTGCCGCGGATTGCCGCGGGATCGCCGCGAGATCTGGGCCGTTGAGCCCAGATTTTCTGGTGAGATCTTCTTGTTGGGTTGTTAGCCACGTGGACTACTTGGATTCTCCAATTGGCGCGCGGATCTCTCTAGATCTGGATTTGAATTTGGCTTTATCTTAATCATGGATTAATCACTTAATTAGTGTTAATTAAGTGATTATTTGGATATCTCTCCTTTAAGTGTGTACCTGCAATAAGTAGAGAAGAGGATTAAAAATCATATATTTAGTTGTATTATGCATGGGAATATGATATAAAATATGCAATATTGAGTACTAATCACTCTCCACCAACTCTTCCCTTGAAAGTGATGCATCCAATAGATTTCCTTTAAGTCCGGAACGCATCCACTCCAAGGTGTCATCACTCTCACGTCATGTGAGAGCCCACACCTACATCAAAAACAATAGGAGGGGTGGTCTTTGGTACCCACATCTTATTGGGTCCATGGGGGTTAGTCCCTTCCCTAACCCAAACAAATTTCTTTGCTAAATTGAAACATTTAATCTATCATAACAAAATTTAGCAAGATGGCCCTTACGACCACAATGTGTACAAGTGTACACATGAGCATACATGGTGTGATGGTGTCCATGAGGAGCATGTGTATGCCGTGGAGGGTGTGCATGCATAGAAGATGGAACTTGTTTCTTTCGAACCAAGAATTCCAAGCGTGTATGGTTCTTAGCACATTGGCTCATAGTGGAGCCCAAACAATCTACTCTCTTATTTAGCATACAAATATCATCATTAATCCTAGAAGAAGAGGTACATGCATTAGGTAGACTAGATGAAGAAGCTACACTAGCATGGCAAACATGTGCATCAATCTTATTTGTAAAAATTCATTTTTCTTTAAACATGCATCCAAATCTTTAAAAATTGAAGCAATCTTAATTTTCAAAGAATCATTTTCTTTTAAAACAAAATCAACTTTTGAAGACAAGTTTTCATTTTTCTTCAAAAGAACATGGCAATCATTTTTAGATTTTAAAACTTTATTTTCCTTAAGTGCAAGTTCTAATTGAGATCTCAATGAATCCCTTTCATTATAGACCTCAACCTTCTCTTGCAAAACAATATCAAGTCTAGATTGTAAACACTTATTTTCTTTTTCAATTCCTAGACTTTTCTTTTTCAAGATCTTATATTTTTCTATCAGTTTTTCACAAACAATAGAAAGTTCTTCATTCAAAGCATGGGCATCAATATGATCATTTGAAGAACTAGCATCATCATCACTATCTAATGGAGTTTCCGAGTGTACCTCAAGGGAGTCATTCCCTTGGACCATATAGCATTATTGTGGCTCAGATTCTCCGCTAGATTCCTCTTCTTGGATTGGCAATTGAAGCTTGGAGGTGTGGTTGTTGACAACTTGTTCCACACTGCAAAAGCGGAATCAAGATTAGAAACACACATAAGATAATCTTTAGGTAATGTGCTTCTAATGGCCTCTAGGGCTTGTGCATTGGCCCCTATATGATTACCATCACCAAGATAACATCTCTTGGTGGCGGCAAGGAAGACATGCAAACCTAGGTTCTTTAGGTACATGGACATCCTATACTTCCAAATATCAATGTTGGAAGGGTCAAAGCTAGGAGGGGTCATGAAGTCCATGGTAAACTATATATGAATGTGCAAACAAACAAATGCAAATGAGATTAGCAAGCAAATGGATCACTCCTAGGATGTTAAGCCTAAGTATCATGAGCACTAGCTCTGATACCAATTGAAAAACACCTAGAGGGGGGGTGAATAGGTGTAAGTGCTAATCTAAGAAACTTAATGCAAACTAAGTGCGCTAAATGCGGAAGTTAATGCAAATTATGCACAAACTAATACAATACAACAAGTGTAGCCGAATTCCCCTTTCGAGGCTCTGGACTAACTCCCCTTGATTCCCCTTGAAATGGGTTGAGGTGCTATGTGAAGCTCTTGTTGGATGAGTATAAGTTAGGCACACACACACACAAGCAATCCAAGCAATATGAAATACACACAATCAAGCCAAGCATATAATAGATATGACAATAAGAAATGCAAGGCACAACACAAGCAATATATGATATGAATGAATCAATGCTCAACACAAGCAAGTATGATATGATGATGAGTATGATGCTTTGCACAATTATAAGAGAGAGAGTTAGAGAGACAATGGATCAAAACGCAAACACCAAGATTTGTTTCGAGGTTCGAGCACCTTGCTCTACATCCCCGCCTACACCACCGTGTAGGATTTCCACTATCTCAACTCCCATCGAGGGAACCTCTACCGAAGAGGATTTCTTACAACTCTAGGAGTACCAAACTCCTCTCTCAAACAACAACCTCCTCACAACCGAGGGGTTAGGCCCGTAGCCAATACAACAACCAATCCACACACCTCTACCGAAGAGGCTCACAACCAAACTCCACTCTACCTAAGAGGCTCACAACCAATACCACTCCGATCACCTCTACCGAAGAGGGATACAACAAATGAAGGAGGGTTTACAACAATGAGGTTTACAACAAACAACCTCAAACACTTCTCTTTCTTTTTTCTCTTATCTTTTTCCACAAAAACAAGATCCTAATAGTTTAGGATAGAAGATAGCTCAAGTGTGGAAAACTAGGTGTTTGGAAAACTAGCAACAAAGAAAATCACTTGGGAAAATCCTTGCAAAAGATATAGAATGAAAACCAAGACAAATCTCCCAAAATATTCTTTTCTTTGATTTTTCCAAAACCTAAACAATAAAGATTGAAGAATTAAAGCCCCAAACACTTTTGAAAACTTGTTTTAAAACCTCTAGAAACCAGAAATTTTTCTCCTAAAAAACTTGGCCAAAATCCCCAAAGAGATGGGGTTTATATAGCCCCTATACAAAACTAGCCGTAAGGCTGAGCTGGCAGTCTGACAGACTGCCGGTCGACCGGTCCGGTCGACCGCCAACGGTCAAAAATGTGACCGTTGGGCAATAGCGGTCGACTGGCCCGGTCGACCGAAACATCCTGAGAGCAGAACTCTCATCTCGGTCGACCGACCCGGTCGACCGTCCCAGAGACTCCAAAACGTGCACAGACTTGTGCACGTCGGTCGACCGTCCCGGTCGACCGGCCTATGGTGCGGTCGACCGGTCCGGTCGACCGACTTGGCTTGTCAGCCAGTCCTCAGTTCTGCACAGATACGGGATTTGAAAATACGTCTTTTCACTCAGTAAAAATCCCATAAATTCACAGTAAATTAAAAAAATAGTTTTAATCACAATAAAAGCTATTTTCTAAAAATATGTTTTTTCTAAAACTTGTTTTATCATTTTACTTTGATAACCAAACTTGTGATAAAAATTTCAAGACATATATCAATCATATCAATCATTTTTGTGTCTTGCCAATTTTATCAAAAACAAAACTTGTATTTTATCAAACTAGAATTTTCCAAAACATGAATAGGATAGTCAAAATAAGTTTGTTTAAAAAATTAAGCATGCATGTATAGAATGAAGCAACTATACATATATCAATTTAAACTTGTTTTGATAAACTATTCATGAAAACCAAAACTCAATCATAAAACGTGTGTGATTTGTGCACTTGAGCATATCAACTAAACTAAGCTTTACAAATATGGATCTAAAACACAAACTCTAAACTAGATACCTAAGTCTTCTTGACGATCTTCATCTTCAAGTAGACTTGCTCCAAAACACCGTGATTCTCCAAGTGCAAAGGTATGATCTTTAAGCTTTGGCACCGGAATCATCATGAATAGCTTCTAATCATCTTGTTGAAGCTAATCACCAACCTAATATCCTGTTAATGATCTGAAACTTAGAAACACAAGAATATTAGTAAACATAACTACATGAGTGTTGATCATCATCAAAACTAGAGTGGAAGGCCATTGGGCCAACAATTCGTCATGCCCTTCCGACTGAAAAACGCTGGGGCAACATATCAGAGAGCTATGAATGCAATTTTTCACGAATACATGCGTAAAATAGTAGAATGCTACATCGACGATATTGCAGTAAAAAGTCACGCCAAGGGAGACCACATAGCAGATCTGAAGACAGTTTTTGAAATCATACGGACACATCAGTTGAAAATGAACTCCACCAAATCTTTCCTGGGGGTAGCCAGCAGTAAATTCTTAGGGTTTTGGTGACATCCAAAGGAATACACTTAGACCCAGAAAAAGTCCGTGCCGTCCGAGAGATTCAACCTCCAAAGAATCTCAGGGAGCTTAGAAGATTGCAAGGGCGACTAGCATATGATTGTAAAATAAAAGAGTAAGGATTTACCGTGTAGCTTTGGGCTAACGGGTCGTGTCCACGAGGAGAAATGCGATGAAAGATTTTCGGTGTTTTGTTTAGAAAGCTAAGAATGGTGCTAGTTTTTTAGTTGAAAAGAGAATGGAGAGAAGGAAATGATTAAAGAAAATTTGCAAATTTGGATAAGGCTTTGAAAAAGGTGATTTAAAAAGCTTTGAAAAGTGATTTGTTGTTTTTAATATAAGAAGAAGATATGGCTCACTAATTTTCTACTCAACTATGTGCTTATATCAAGAACATTTGGGTGCATCATTTTTATCATAAGCAAAAAACCTTTAGTTCTTTTAATGCCCAAGTAAAACAAATAAGATGGTTTCGTTTAAATCTTAAGCCCTTTCTTTACAAATCATTTAAAAGAGAATGTTAAACCATCAAGCGCGAAGAAGCAAGTATGAAATAAAAACAGTTTAAAAAGATTTGTGCATTGAAAGTCCAAGTTTAAAGTAAAGACATCCTCATGTGCTTTCAAGAACGAAGTTTAACTAAGATGTTTTTCTGATTCAAAAAGTGTTGCTTTCATAAAAATCAATCAAGAGAGAGGTGATAGAAGAGAGTAATTAGTGAGCCCAGAAAATAAAATTAGCTACTCATGGAAGATGAAAAATAATACTTGTAAGTAAAGCAAGACATACCGTGAATTGGAGTGGTAGAAGAGAAACTTGATCCTTTTATTGATGTTACTTCAATCATCGGATTACAATCACTCAATTTCTCTCTCTCATTAGTATTTGATCTGAACTATAAATTACAAAATAAAGTTACAACTTCTATACTATCTAACAAAGAGCCTAAAACCCTAAAGAATAAACAAAAATTCTAATCCTAGTCTTCGCTCATTTTTCAGTACAAAACCCTGCCTTTTATAGGTAAAAACCCAGAGGGAAAGGAGTGAGGAGATAAGGGGAGCAAATGCTCCCCTTATCTCCACCAACAAGCCGCGAATCCGTGGCCAGGATGTGGCCAAGTGGCCACATCCTGGTGGAGCGACGGTTGGCGTGGACTTGGGCTCCCTTTTGTCTTACTGGATTCACTATTGCAGCTCTTAGATTTGACGAAATGATCTTTAATTTGTTAGCTTCGATCGCTTGATTTGGGAAGATTCATTTCAACCGGTTTTCACCTCTCTGATTTGTCAAGAACTGCCCTGATTTCCTGATTTCAAATTTATTCTGAATTAAATGGGTTTTTGGGCTCGTTTCTCTAGCCTATCCTTTAGCAATGGGCCTGATTTTATAAAGAAAAATAGGACTTATTAATATGATTTATTTAGATAATAAGCATGGTAATGTGACAATATGTATGCAATATATGTGACCGATTACACCCCCACCCTTATCTTTTGCTCGCCCTCGAGCAAAATATTAAAACTAATCTTAATCAATTATTAGACCACTTTCGCAAGTCACTCGATTGCACTGAGCATGTGCAACAAGCCGTTAAACCTCTAGGTTAGCCCTAGAGAACGAGTTTTGTCTCGTGAGGGTTTTCAGTGGATTGTACCCACAAAATCCATAAAGAAAGAGAAAAAAGTTAGTAATTTCGAAAAACATTTTGAAAAGAGAAAATATTTGAAGTATATTTGTGAGAGTTTAAGTAATTTATAAGTTATAGGAATATCAAATTTTTCATTCCTAAACTTAGTCTCTATTCAAAATATGTCATCAATCAAAGTAAGGAGTCAAATTATATTTCTCATCTAGTCTATTACTTTACCCTGAGTCATATGTACCATGGTGACTGTGAAGTTTGACTAAGAGTTCTTTAACATTAACTCCTATGCCTTATTTATATTTATTTTTGGTGGTATTGATTCCTCAATTCTATTAGGCTTTCTAATCTGCCCATGTAACGAGCCTTTAGTAGGTGACACCCAAATCGGACAGTTTTAGGGCACCAGGTGAGAAAACACCCCTAAGGACTTAAACACTCGAGCAGACAAGGCCACGAAACTAAGGATTTTTATTTATAAAATGTACCCCTTTTAGGCGTGAATACTTATGTTTCATGAGGCACAAATACCCAGTTTAATCAGAGGATTTATATATATATATTCTAAACATATCTGATTATCTTTTGCATAAATACCAAGGCTTGCTTAGGCCAAAGCACCTAACTAATCAATAATTAGATTTGTTTTATTTTTTATACATATATAGTTTTTTTTGTTCTTTTTTTTTATAAGGCATAAGAATCTTTATTTTTGAACCCTAAGTGTGTAAGTGTATAAAGTGTGCATATTTCATCAAGGTAAAGATCAAGACTAAATTACTTTCACAAATTTTCTTCCTAACCCTAAAAATCAAACAAGTCATCTTATTTTGACCAAGTGTAAGAGATCCTAATTATGATTTTTCTATTCCTTAAAATTGACTTAATTTCTTACAAAAATATATCAAAATATTGTTCTTACCTTTCAAAAAGCTTTATATTGTATGACCCGGGAAAGGGGGGACAGGAATTGCAGTAAAAGTTTTCCTTGAATCAAATGAAAAGGATTACAACAAAAACTGTTCCTTCCGGTTACAAGGGAGGGAGAATATTGAATCTTGAATTCCCCCTTTGTTTAAGGCTGGGTTCTTCGTGTGGCGGTGGAGAGTGAATCTTGTTCTCCGTTGACCAGATGATCGTCCTTCAGGGATCTCCTCTTCGGCCGGTAGAAAGAGTAACACAGCTCTGTCTACCAAAACTCTAAAAGAGAAGGTAGGCGAAAGCTAGCTCGTACGCAGCGAACTTGCTGAAGAGTTGATCTGCTTCTCTTCTCTCTGTGTCGCCCTCTGTCTCTCTTCGTCCGATTGATTCTCTCTTATCTCCTCCTCCTTGTTTAATTGCAAACAAGGCTATTTATAGAGGTCCCAGGGGTGAACGTGCCCCCTGAAAACGCTCCACAATGAGGGCCAACTTCCCCGCTATATGGGCGGTAACTAACCCACGTGCCTGCTAAAGACATGCCACGATGGGGGCTGATTTTCCTTACGTGTGGGCAGTGATTGGTCCCTTAACCAAGGCGGTTATAATTGAGACGCGGGTTTTAGACCTTTGCGTCTTGAGGCTGAGACGTGGGTGTCAGGCCGACGCGCCTTGATGCTGAGACGCGGGTGTCGAGCCAACGCGCCTTGATGCTGAGACGCGGGTGTCGAGCTAACGCGCCTTGATGCTGAGACGCGGGTGTCGAGCCAACGCGCCTTGATGCTGAGACGCGGGTGATAGTCCCTCGCGTCTAGAGCTTGAAACTTTGCTTTTCAATGGCTTGTCCTCCGGTAACTTTTGGACAGCCTATATATATATATATATATATATATATATATATATATATAATATATATATATATATATAGAGAGATAGACTTGTATCCTTTCAAAAGGATTTGATCCCGGATCCTTCCCACTCAAATTCAACCCTCCAACATTCGAATACAAGATCCACTCCGTTGAAGTTGATCTATACTATTTCAAGTATCTATAAACCAAAAATCAAGTGTTTTAAATACTTTTTGCCCATCCATCAAGCGACGCAAAATGGACGGCCGAAAGTAGTGAGTTGGTTAGATCTATGTCTTTAGACATACAAATTCTCGATCCGGCCATTTCATTATGATCTAAACATTTAAAACCCCTATAAACTAATTTTTGTTAGATTTCAAATGTTCTACACCGTTAAACTAACCAACTCACTATTTAGGCCGTCCGTTTTTCCCCTACTTGATGGATGGGCAAAAAGTATTTAAAACACTTGATTTTTGGTTTATAGATACTTGAAATAGTATAGATCAACTTCAACGGAGTGGATCTTGTATTCGAATGTTGGAGGGTTGAATTTGAGTGGGAAGGATTCGGGATCAAATCCTTTTGAAAGGATACAAGTCTATCTCTATATATATATATATATATATATATATATATATATATATATATATATATATATTTGTTTGTTTTTTCTTTTTTTAGTTATATTAGTCATGTTAGAACCCTCCCCCACACTTATCTCATGCATTGTCCCTAATGTATGAAAGAAATGTATAGATGCATGAAATGAAATGTAAAGAGGTGCATATATTATACAAAAATATGTACAACAGCAAGTTTCTCCCACACCTAGATCTTTTTCGGTCTCACCCTCTAGCTCTCTTCCCATCATTTCAATGGGTCCTCTTTATAGGGCATAGTGGGGAGGCCAATTTTTTTGTCATTTTAGCTCTCTTCCTTCCCAGTCTCACCTTCTTTAGGTGTTTCTTCCTCATATTACTACATTCATTATTCAAAAATTGATCTCCACAACACTTCTCAGTTGGAACTTTTTCATTATGAATGCCTAAGAATTCTAACTCAGTTCCATAAATCTCCTCAAAACTTAGGTCAACACTTTTCCCTGAAGATGTGTAATTAACCAAATGATCCCTAGTTGGTGC
Source organism: Agave tequilana (assembly GCA_038442645.1). NCBI lineage: Eukaryota > Viridiplantae > Streptophyta > Magnoliopsida > Asparagales > Asparagaceae > Agave > Agave tequilana. The sequence continues at coordinate 93,018 of JAVJIF010003425.1, read as the reverse complement.
ATCCAAACACATGAGTTCTTCTTCGAAGAGATTTTCAAAGAGTATGTCAATCGGAGATTCTTGAATTATATTCTCATGCGATATATTATTGGTTGGCTCATCGAAAGTGAAGATATTCAAATCAAAATTTTCTTTTTTAAAGGGTAATCTAAAATTAGGATCTCTGACATATGCCTTCTCATTAAGATAATCACATTCATTCTTAAATAATTCATTAAGAAACAATGACTCATTCTCTATTCCTTCACTTTCTTCATCACAATTGTTTTCAACTTTACCTCAAATGTTTGGTCTCTTATCTTACGAAGTTGTTTTTCTAGGTTGAAAACATTGACTTCTCTAGTCATGTCCCCAAAGGTTAATCTCATAGACCCATTCCTACAATTGATAATAGAATTAGCAGTAGTAATGAATGGGCGCCCTAGGAAAATAGGAGTTTGAGCCCTAGGATTGGACACAGGTTGTGTCTCAAGGACTATAAAATCAACTGGGTAGATAAACTCCCCGACCCGGATAAGGACATCATTAATTATTCCCTTTGAAAATTTCACAGAACGGTCAGCCAGTTGGATTGTGAATCGAGTCGGACTAAGATCGCCCAACCCGAGTTGTTGATAAACTGAGAATGGAAGCAGGTTGATATTTGCTCCAAAGTCAAGAAGTGCATGACTAATTTCGGCTTGTCCTATAGTGCAGGTAAAAGTGGGACAACCCGGATCCTTGTACTTGACAGGGATCAGACCTAGTAGTAGCTTACTAATGTTAGTGGCTAAGAAGACTTTCTTGGGTACATTAGTCTTTCTCTTCTTGGTGCACATGTCCTTAAGAAATTTTGCATAAGATGAGACTTGTTGGATGGCATCAAGGAGTGACACATTTATCTTAACTTGATTAAATATCTCAATTATCTTATCCATGTGTAGATTTTGCTTGTTGTTCTTTAGCCTATTAGGAAATGGTACTATAGGCTTGTACATCTGACTGGTTGACTTATCTGTTTCAGATTCGTCAGATTTGGAAGGATTGAGACTAGATGAGGTGGATGCTGGAGTGTGATTGTGCTGACTGGGATTGGGTGGTGTTGACACTTGGTTATCAACTTTCTTTCCCGACCTCAATGTATGAACAACATTACATTGATTCAATGATTGATCCTCAACCAAATGAGCTTGTTGTGAATTCCTAGGATTCATAATTGGTTTACTGGGTAAGGTACCCTTTTGCCTCTCATGTTGTGGATTGGCTAACTGGCTCATTTGACCCTCTAGCCTCTGTATTGTTTGCATGAGGGAATCTTGGTTCTTCATGTACCTTTCCATATTTCTCTCAAAATCAGTCATTTTCCTTTCAAGTTGAGGATTCTGGAAAGAAGATGGTGGAGCATGGTTGGGAAAATTTTGTTGATAATTTAAAAGTCGTTGGGAGAATTGTGAGGGTAATTTGGAAAGTTGGGTTGATGATTAGAAGAATTATTGGGATGATGGAAGTGGCTTTCCTGGTTCGACCGTGGGTGGTCATTATTTTGCTGGCTCCACGAGAAATTTGGGTGATTTCTCCAGCCAGGATTGTACGTTAGAGCGTAAGGATCATTGTTCGGCCTTGAAAAGGCCGCATTCATCGGTAAGAAAAGTGTTATTGAGCTTGAAATACAGGACACTCCTCAAACATGATTTATGGCCTGACAGTAAGTACAACCCGGAGTTGGAAATTGGTTTGGGCTGACTTGATTGACTGGACTTGGTTCCTTAGTTTATAAAGCTTCCAGTTTTCTCACTAGGTTAGCTTACTTAGCCTCATTAGTTATGGATGATTCAATTGAATGGAGACCTCCTTTTGAAGAGATAGAGTTTAGATTCCTAGAGTTTTCACTAGTAGGTTCCCATTGGATGGTCTTTTCAGCTAGATTCTCATATAAATCCCATCCTTCATGCTCATCCTTCTGCAAGAATCCTCCTTGGCACATGCTTTCTAAGAGGGTCTTGGTTGAGTAGTCTAAACCGTCATAAAGAATTTGGCATTGTCGCCATTCTCTATTCCATGATGAGTGTAAAGTCACCTAGAGGGGGGGTGAATAGGTGATGGCTAATCTAATGGTCACTAAATGCCAAATAATGCGGAATTAAAACTAATATGACATAAACAAACTATTTAAACTAAACACCACGTATAATACAAGAGTGTAGCCGAATTCCCCGTGAAGGGCTCTGAACTAACTCCTCAAGATTCCCCTAGATAAGGGTTGAGGTGCCACGTTGGCTCTCTTGGTTGAATACAAGTGTTAGCAAACAATCCCAAGCATGTAGATCAATTAAGCACAATGATGAGTTTAAAGTCACCTAGAGGGGGGTGAATAGGTGATGGCTAATCTAATGGTCACTAAATGCCAAATAATGCGGAATTAAAACTAACATGACCTAAACTAAAACTCTTAAACTAAACACCACGTATAACACAAGAGTGTAGCCGAATTCCTCGTGAAGGGCTCTGGACTAACTCCTCTAGATTCCCCTAGATAAGGGTTGAGGTGCCGCGTTGGCTCTCTTGGTTAAATACAAGTGTTAGCAAACAATCCCAAGCATATACAATATGAGCACACAAGTATATCAAGCATATAAGGATAAGTACAATAATAGCATGCAAGATATAAACAAGAGACAAAGAGAGAGAGTGAGCAATCGCAAACACAAGGGATTTGTTTTGAGGTTCGAGCACACTTGCTCTACATCCCCGCCTTCGACACACGAAGGATTTCCACTATAATCGATCCCAATGGATCACTCCTCGGTGCCGCAACACCTACAATCCCTCGGACTCTCTAGCCCGTACACACCGCAAGCCCACCGGCTCGCCGAGGCCGCACCTCAAACAAGAGTTCACACACGAACTCGAAAACAACCGCGAACGCACTCGTCTGCCTCCTCAAGAAACAAGAAAAGATCTCTTGGTGATCTAAACACTTTGATCACCAATAAACACTCTCACTACAACACTCCTATAGAATGGAAAATCAATGGATAGCTCAAGTGTTTGTGTGAGAAAACTAGGATGGAAGTGGTGGAGGAAAACTCAAGAAAATCTCTTTTAACACTCTTGATAAAACTCCCCTTTTGATTGGAAATATTTGCTCTCAATTTTGTGGAGAAAAACCTCTTGAAAGAGTAGGAAAAACTGGCTCTAAAAGTCTCCAAAAATCTTTTTCAAAACAGCCCCCAAATGTCCCATTTTATAGAGTCTGGAAAACTAGCCGTTGGGGTCTGACAGAGCTGTCGGTCGACCGCCCGGTCGACCGGCCAACGGTCATATTTCAGACTGTTGTGCCATCGGTCGACCGGTCGGTCGACCGAGGCCAGATACAGAGAGCAAGTCTCTCTGTCCGGTCGACCGCTCGGTCGACCGGGCCTTTCCAGTGAGCAGAGCTCTCTGGACGGTCGACCGGGTCGGTCGACCGGCCCTCCTGCCAGAAATGGTGTGCACGTCTGTGCACGTCGGTCGACCGGCTCAGTCGACCGGCTGATGCCAGGACAGAACTGTAAAGGGATTTAAAACTTGGTCTTTTTGGCTCACATAAAATCTCATAAATTCACAAAAAATCTACAAAAATAGTTTTACCAATATACTTTGATAAACAAATATGCTTGCACAAAATCAAGACATGTTATAAATGATTTGGACTATTTTTGTAACTTGAAAATATTTGCTCAAATGAAAAACAGTATTTTTCAAAACTTGATTTTTCTAAAACTTGTTTTCCAAAACTTCACCAAATACAAAAACAAGATATTTAAACTTATTTAAAGCATAGTATGTATGGATATGATCCACTACACAAACATGGTGAAATATCTATGTTTTTGACATTAAGCACTAAACATGGTTTTGGTTAAAACATAAAACTTGAATACCAAAAATCAAAATGATATTTTGTCAAAGAGAAAAATCTTTTCTAAAACAAACTAAATCAAGAGTGTGTGTGTATATGATACTTGAGCAATCCACAACTATTCTATCCTTTACATTTTAACTAAAACAAAATCTTCTAAAAAACAAACCTAGACTCAAGTCTTCATCTTCTTGAAGTCTTCTCTTGAAGCCTTCTTGACTTGGTCCAAACATCGTGCTAGCTCCAAAATATGGCTTTAAATCCTTTGTTGAAGTTATGCACCTACTAAGATCTTGATCATGAATCTATCACTAATTAAACACAAGATCATTAGTACAATAACTACATGAGTTGGTCATCATCAAAACTAGAGTGATGGGTCTTCGGGCCAACAATGAGGACATTAGACAAGGAGGTCTTTGAAGCGTTCAAAGTACCTCCAAAACGGTTCACTAGGTTCTTACTTGAACTGCATGATGTTTTTCCTAACGAGAACGGTCTTGTGAATTGGATAGAATTTCTTCAAGAAGACCTTGTTGAAACCATTCCAGGATGTGATAAAACCGATCGTTAAGCTGTAGAGCCATTTCTTGGCTAAGTCCTTAAGAGCAAATGGGACAAATCTCAACCTAATAGCATCATCTGTATGGTGTGAGATTTTCATCATTAAGCATACTTTCTCAAATTCTCTTATGAAGAAATAAGTATCTTCGGACTCTAAACCATGGAACTTAGGAAGTGTGTGCTTAAGCTCAAAGTTGTGTTCACCAACCGATGGAAGTTGGATGCAGGATGGTAGTGAGGTTCTAATGGGATAGAACCTATTCTGCAAAGATGTCGGTTGAGCCATAACTGAATTTGGTCTTGGTTCGAACTTGGGTGATGATGTGTTTCTATTTAACCTAGATGAATTAGGGTCTCTTGACCACACTTGCATACACAAACACAATCACAAACAAGTTCACTAATAGTCAAGAAGAGAAAACAACCAAGCCTAGTCTAAGGTAACCTTGACTTAGACAACTCCTAACTGGTTTATTGTCCACAGGAGGTATAATGCAGACTTTGATCACAAGCTAATCAGCCAGGTTAGGGAAAGATTGGTGGGAGGTATCCGCGCAAAAGCAACAGGCCTAATTAAGCCAAATCACCAGCCTTCGGGGTTTCACCCCTCAATCCCTTTCCTAAACACTGATTTGGCAGGAGTTAAATTCTAACACCTTCCCCCTTAGGATAATCTCCTAGTGAGTTCGAGATGTCCCTAAGGCCAACGTCTATCAGATTTTACCTAGGCTTAGGTTGTGCGTGCTTAGAGATGGTTTGTGGGGTAAGGAAGGGAAATGACTTCCCCACCTTATCTTGATTTGGGTTTTGCCCTTAGAATTGATTGTGCAAAGTGTGCAAGATATAGAAAAGTAACATTCAAGAGCAAGTATCACTCAAGAATATTTCCTAAACTATATGCTATGCATACGTACCTTGTCTATAGCTATCTTCAATAGTAATTGTAAAATAAACGTAATTAGACAAATTCTTAGAATGCAAGTCTAAACGTTTTTTAAGCAATTAACAATCACTCAAATTACTGTTGGATTAAAATAGGGATTTGTGAATTGCAGATATAGCAAGAATAATAACACACAAAAACTTAATTTTCGCAAGCAATATGTCCTGCAAAAAAGAGTTTTAGTAGTCCAACAAAAATTTCAACTTTTGCACTTGCAATTTCTTGAAATTCTGTTTTCTACTTTCGAGAATAGGGGCACAGAATAGCAAGTCTTCTCCTGTAAAGCTTGAATGCTAAATCTGAATCTTGACGTCCCTAAAATAAGACACCAAACTTGTTAAAAAAACAAACACACCATTCCCTCCCCGGCAACGGCGCCAAAATTTTGATTGTAAAATGAAAGAGCAAGGATTTACGGTGTAGCTTTGGGATAACGGGTCGTGTCCACGAGTAGGAATGCGATGAAAGTTTTTCGGTATTTTCTTTAGAAAGCTAAGAATGATGCTAATTTTTTAGTTGAAAAGAGAATGGAGAGAAGGGAAATGATTAAAAGAAAATTTGCAAATTTGGAGAAGGCTTTGGAAAAGGTGATTTAAAAAGTTTTGAAAAGTGATTTGTTGTTTTTAATATAAGAAGAAGATATGGGCTCACTAATTTTCTACTCAACTATATACTTATCTCAAGAACATTTCGGTGCATCATTTTTATCATAAGCAAAAAACCTTTAGTTTCTTTTAATGCCCAAGTAAAACAAATAAGATGGTTTCGTTTAAATCTTAAGCCCTTTCTTTACAAATCATTAAAAAGAGATGTTAAACCATCAAGCGCGAAGAAGCAAGTATGAAATAAAAATAGTTTAAAAAGATTTGTGCATTGAAAGTCCAAGTTTAAAGTAAAGACATCCTCATGTGCTTTCAAGAACGAAGTTTAACTACGATGTTTTTCTGATTCAAAAAGTGTTGCTTTCATAAAAATCAATCAAGAGAGAGGTGATAGAAGAGAGTATTTAGTGAGCCCAGAAAATGAAATTAGCTACTCATGGAAGATGAAAAATAATACTTGTAAGTAAAGCAAGACATACCGTGAATTGGAGTGGTAGAAGAGAAACTTGATCCTTTTATTGATGTTACTTCAATCATCGGATTACAATCACTCAATTCCTCTCTGTCACTGGTATTTGATCTGAACTATAAATTACAAAATAAAGTTACAACTTCTATACTATCTAATAAAGAGCCTAAAACCCTAAAGAATAAACAAAAATTCTAATCCTAGTCTTCGCTCATTTTTCAGTACAAAATCCTGCCTTTTATAGGTAAAACCCAGAGGGAAAGGAGTGAGGAGATAAGGGGAGCAAACGCTCCCCTTATCTCCACCAACAAGCCGCGGATCCGCGGCTTGGGCCGCGGATCCGCGGCTAGGATGTGGCCAAGTGGCCACATCCTGGTGGAGCGACGTTGGCGTAGACTTGGGCTCCCTTTTGTCTTGCTGGATTCACTGTTGCAGCTCCCAGATTTGATGAAATGATCTTTGATTTGTTGGCTTCAACCGCTTGATTTGGGAAGATTCATTTCAACCGGTTTTCAACCTCTCTGATTTGCCAAGATTTGTCCTGATTCCCTGATTTTGAATTTATTCTGAATTAAATGGGCTTTTGTGCTCGTTTCTCTGGCCTATCCTTTAGCAATGGGCCTGCATTTTATAAAGAAAAATAGGACTTCTTAATATGATTTATTTGGATAACAAGCATGGTAATGTGACAATATGTATGCAATATATGTGATCGATCAGCATACATCCGGAGGTTTATCTCAATCTCTCCTGAAGATGCCAATCCTTCACCAAATTAATGAAAAAGGGCGTTTCATTCATCTGGGATGATGCTTGCCAACAAGCGTTTGAGGAAATCAAGAAGTACCTCACGCAACCACCTATCCTTACAGCTCCAGTGTTAGGAAAATCTTTCCTGATATACATTCGAGCGATGGAACATTCTTTAGGAGCTTTGCTAGTCCAGAATGATGATCAGGGACACGAGCAGGCAATCTACTATCTGAGCAGAACCATGATCGGAGCCGAACATCGGTATAACCCGATCGAAAAGGAATGTTTGGCGTTGGTGTTCGCCATCCAGAAAATACGACACTACTTGTTGGGCCAAACTATAAATGTTATATCAAAAGTCAACCCTTTGGGTTGCTCATGACGAAGCCATTGTCGCTAAATGGTCGACTGGCAAAGTGGGTCATACTGCTCTCCCAATATGAGATGCGCTTTTTACCGCAAAAAGGCGTGAAGGGACAAGTGGTGGCAAATTTCTTGGTTGAACATCCAGATACGAGAGCGACCGAACTTTACGAGGATCTCCCAGACGAAGTCGCTGAAGTTTGTCTGACCCAGACATCTTTTGAAAGACGGGTGTGGCAACTTTTCTTCGACGGTGCATCGGGAACAGGTCCACAAGGGCATGTCGTAGCCGGAGTGGGGGTAGTACTGGTCTCCCCACAGAACTACGTAATCCCTCGTGCATTCTCATTAACCGAGCCATGCTCCAATATAGCGGAATACAATGCCCTCTTGATTGGAATGCAAATCGCCGATGAGATAAGCGTTAAAAATCTCGAAGCATACGGTGACTCTAAACTCATCGTTAACCAAGTTCGCGGAGAGTACGATGTCAGGCATGAAGACTTAGTACCCTATTTCTATGCAACTATCTCTATGGCTGAAAAGTTTGGAAACTTTTACATCGACCATGTACCACGCCAGCAAAATGCGCATCTCGGCTGCGTAACCTGTATCCTAGGTCCACCTAAAATACAGACGTTGTCTCCTCCATCAATTTCTCCAATCCCGGTGTGAGTTGTTCAATTATATTATTATTTTAATCAATCAATATCCATGTTATTTCGATTCCTGGGACAGTAACAATATCAATGATATAACAATAACAATATGGACAATATTACCGTGTAAACGGTAGAACAATAGAACAATGTATATGTTACGGTCTGACAATATTTTTCAGTAACTTTCAATAACATGAATACAATAACAAGCCCGGATACTGCTCAATAAGCAGTCTCATTTAGAACTATCACAATACCATCCACTCATAACCTCAATAGTCATCGTGATCATCAATCCGAATCTCAATAGTCATCACGAACATCAACTACTAAGTCTGTATCCGTTGTCGTAAACCATAAGTCCGTCAAATCAAAATCAGTTCTCTCATCCTATCAATCAACTCTGATTCTCTAAGTCACCAATAACTGAGATCTAACAGTTATTGTTATCAAACTCTTAATATATATATTAAACACGGATATCAATGAAATCACATTCATAATAACTCAATCTCTGTAACTGAATAACTATAGTCAAGAACGAATCATGAAACATTGAATATATTCTCGAGATCAACAACGAATACCAAGTTCACAAATAAAGAGTGAAATATCTTCAAAATTAGACTTATCCAACCATAATTAAAATCATAACTAAAAAGTATAATGTCCTCGATCGACATAACATCTCGATCATCTCTATATCTAGTATCCAACGTCGACAAGATCATCAGTTACTCAATCAATATAATCAGGGTAAATCTGAAAGTTCTTGTTTCAACAATCTGAAACCAGCATGCCACATCCTCGATCAATATGAAATTTAAATCATCTAAATATCAATCATGAATCAACCAAAAAGAATACAATTTCAGGCTAACTCCCACTCTAACTATGACACACACAAATCCAAGTATCTATAAAATAGTTTATCAATGAAGGAATGTCAAATCTAGCACGTTCTCAATATTTTCATGAGTTCTGGTCAGAATAATCACCAAATAATTTGTTCGACAATTACTTCACATGAAAATATGAATCTCTAATCTTAATCAAGAATCAATCAGCCTCAAAATCAATAAGTTTATATTCTAAGATTTATCACAGCTAGTTCAATTACAAGGTCAAGTTCAGTTTACGGTATCAATACTAGCCCTGAGCCAATAACGACGAACTACATACACATGAAATGACGCTGATACAAGCTTATATCAACTACACAATTAAGGTGAGCAATCATTAGTCTCATGAAGTGTTATAACAAGTCAAACTGGTAAAATATAATATAAAGTCACATGAAATAATACGAATAAAACACAATAGCGGTAAAGAAGAAAATGACATGAGAACAAACACTCACGCACATATCCATACACAATTAAACACATTCCACATTATTACAAATTTACCTTTACACATTTAAATGCACTAACCTTGGGGTGACTTGCGACGCGCCGACGGAGGCTCTGGCGGAGGTGTCGGGGCCGCGGAGGATGTCGTGGATAAAGGATCTCTCCGTGAAAGGTGTGGGTGCGTTCACGCTCGCCGACGGTGATCAACGACGACACACGGAGAGACGAAAGATGGCTCGGTGGAAGATATCCCATGGAGTTGCTTGGCTTGCCTTGGTGGGTGTTTGCAAAGGGACTTAGCCAAAAGGATGTTGGGCACGACAAGGGAATAAATGCAGGGATGCGGCAAGCTCAGGGCTCGGATGCCTCTGATCGAGCTGTCTGGCGGCTCGTGGTGGCAAGAGAAGGAAGCTGGCCATGGCAGAGAAGAAGCTCGGTGGGGAAAGCTTGTTGCACTCACAGCCATGGCGGGAGGTTGCCGCTGCCATTGGAGGCGTTGTGCGAGGAAGGTGGAGATAGAGAGAGGTCCAGGTTGGGGATCTCGTGAAGGGGATGATGGGTGCACACTCTGACGATGGGTGGCAGGCGCGGGGGTGGCGCACAGGGTGTGCTGGAAGCGTGGTGGCAGCCTGTGTATATTGCAAGGAGGATGAAGTGGGCAAAACTCGACATGGGGTGAGAATGGAGTTCGGCAAGGTGGTGGAGAAGATCGAGTAGGTGTGGGTGGCTCAAGGCGGAGGTTTATGGGAGGGCCTCGGTTGTGGAGGATCGTGGAGGCGTGGCCGATGGCAATGGCAGAGGTTGGTGCTCGGTGGTGGCGTTGCTCCGCCGTGCTGGTTCTTGGCCGGCCAAGCCCAAGGAGTGAGATGGAGATCTGGGGTGTCGGCGGCTGAAGAAGGAGGTAGATATGATTAGGGTTGAGTTTAGGATTTGGAAATGGGATAAGAGACTATATAGGGAGAGATATATATGGTTTGGATTTATTAGGTAATGGGTATAGTCAATTGGGTATGATTTGGTTTAAAGGGTATAGGATAACGGGTAAAAAGCTAATGGGTATGGGTTGGAATCAAGGGAAGAAAAATACTAAATAGTAATAATAAAAATAAAGATAATAATAGTAATAATAGTTAATCAATAATAATAGTATTATTAACAAAATAATAATATCAACAATAATAACCAAACAATAATAATCATACTTAATAATAATAATACTAATAATAACTTTAATACGTAATAGAATTTATCAATAATAATAATAATAATTAACAACAACCACAAGAGTAATAAAAATGATGAAATGATAATAGTAATAACTACTACCAATAAGAACAATTAATAATAAAAATAATAATAGAAATAATGGTAATAAATAGTAAATATATAGATAAGAGATAATGGTAACAATATGTAAAGCTAATGTTAATATCTTAAAATAATTTGTATATCTAATAATACTAGTAAGTTGCAAATCAAGTTTATAAATAACAAGTAATAAAAGAAAAAAATCAGAGGAACAAGATAAATACTTAGGCAAATACAATATTATCAGGTAGGGGATATTACATATACACTTGTATATCTCCCCCAACTAGATTATATAAGTTGTGAAGATTTTAATTCTGCCTACTTCATTATTTATCTATTTTTACTAACAGTATACTTCCCATAAGTTTTATGGGTTCTAATTATCGGGTATTATCTCATAATCGAAGATTAAAGCATTAATTAGGATTTTAAAAAATTAGAGTGTTACATTTGTTATGTACTGGCGGTGTAGAAATTACAAAATTAAAACTCATGTACAAAACCCATATATATTTTGTTGTGTATATGTCTATATACCCTAGCATATCAGTGTGTATGTTATTTATTGCGAAAGGGCAGATTTGGTGATTCTCTTAAGTATAAGTATTGGCATGGACGACTTGAAAATCTGATATATGTTTTTCTTTTAAAATTAAGTAGATGATGTCAAGCCGAAACATTATTATTTATTGTGTGGGTGATTGTTTTGTTTATAAATGTTATTGAGATTGATGATAAGTCCTGTTAGCTGTTGTTAATATATATTGTGTTTGGATAAATGACAAATTTGAAAAACCACCTAGAGGGGGGTGAATAGGTGTAAGTGCTAATCTAGAACTAAATGCAAAACTAAGTGCGCTAAATGCGGAAGCTAATGCAAATTTTGCAACACACTTAATACAATCAACAAGTGTAGCCGAATTCCCCGTGAAGAGCTCTGGACTAACTCCTCTTGATTCCCCTTGAATGGGTTGAGGTGCTATGTGAAGCTCTTGTTGATTAAGTACAAGTGAGGCACACACACAATCAAGCCAAGCATATAAAAATGAATAGCAATATGAAATAATGCAAGGCAACACAAGTAATGAATGATATGACAATATGAATGAATGATGCTTTGCACAAAAGTAAAGAGAGAGAGTTAGAGAAACAAGTGGATCAAAACGCAAACACAATGATATGTTTCGAGGTTCGAGCACCTTGCTCTACATCCCCGTCTACACCACCGTGTAGGATTTTCAATCCACTATAACGTCCACCGAGGACTCCCACCGAGGGAACCTTCACCGAGAAGGATTTTTACAACACGGGAGTACCGAACTCCTCTCTCAAACAACCACCTCACAACCGAGGGGTAGGCCCGTAGCCAATACAACCACAACACCTCTACCGAAGAGGGTTTACAAACCAACACTCCACCTCTCACTAGAGGGAGCAAACCAACAACCCAATTACACAACCTCAACCTCTACCCAAGAGGGAGCAACCAAGAAATCAAGGGTTTACAATAGGTGGTCTCTTTCAACCACAAACCTCTTTCCTTTTTCTTTTTCCACAAAACAAGATCCTAAATAGATTAGGATAGTATGATAGCTCAAGTGTGGAAACTAGGTGTTTGGAAAACAAGCAACAAAGAAAAACACTTGGGAAAAATTCTTGCAAAAGATATAGAATGAAAACCAAAACAAATCTCCCAAAATATTCTTTTCTTTGATTTTTCCAAAAACCTAAAACAAATAAGATGAATTCTTTTTGGCCCAAAAACACTTTTGAAATCTTTTAAAACACTTCAGAAAACTGAGAATTTTTGCTCTTGAAAATCTTAACCAAAAACCCAAAGAGATGGGGTTTATATAGGCCAAACCAGAAACTAGCCGTTAGGCTGAGCTGGCAGCCTGACAGGCTGACGGTCGACCGGCCCGGTCGACCGCCAACGGTCAGAAATGTGACCGTTGGGCAACCACGGTCGACCGGCCCGGTCGACCCAAACAAACAGAGAGCACTGCTCTCAGACCAGTCGACCGTCCCAAAGCTGCCAAACGTGCACAGATTTGTGCACGTCGGTCGACCGTCCCGGTCGACCGACTTCAGCCTAGTCGACTTGGTCAGTTGACTTAGTCGACTGGTTGAAGCCTGAAACAGAATTCTGGGTCAAAAAACCAGTTTAAAAATATTTTAAAAATTCTTTTAAGTCTTCTAAAAATCCACAAAACTTGTTTTAACATTTTGTATTGAAACACAAACTTGTGATAAAAATTTCAAGACATATATCAATCATATCAATTCATTTTTGAGTCTTGCAAATTTTATCAAAAACAAAACTTGTATTTTTATCAAACTTGATTTTTCCAAAACATGAATAGGATAGTCAAAATAAGTTTGTCTAGCAAGTTTAAAGCATGTATGTATATTTAGAACATATTTAATATACATAGAAATAAAGTAAACTTATTTTGATCTACTATTCATGAAAACTAACTCCAAAACATAAATCTTTTGTGTGTTGTGCACTTGAGCATATCAACTATACTAAACTTTACAAATGGATCTAAAACACACTATGTAACACCCCGAATTTTTCAAACCTGATTTAATACTATATTCTTGGATTATTGAGATTATAAAGAATATCAGGAAATTTTAAAATTGGTTATATTTATGTGATAATAAATTTGGAAATTTATCAGGAAAAATTGAAATGGATTAATTGGAAGAATTTAAATAAATATGCATGTTAAAAAGATATATATGTAATAGTTATAATAATTTTGGGGATGTATATACATGGGTACAAGTCACACATTAGTATATGACTACACTTCATGCAAATATCTAAGTGTAAAAAAAAAAAAAATTTGATTCTTGTTAGTTTAATAAGTGATAGATAATCTCATATTAGATGAAGGGCTAGAATTGAGTTGAGAATTTTGAAAGGCTAGGATTCTCTTGAGATGAGTGAAGGGAGTAGGTGAGTGGGTAGGTGGGAGATGAGTGGTAGAGATTTCATCTCTCTTTATTCCCCTCATCTCCAATTTCTTTTCAGATTTGAGATAACCCCCCTCTCTCTCTCTCCATCTCCCTCTCTCCCTCTCGGTAGTGATGGGCGGCGCACCAGCGCGCAGGCGGCGCGCAGGCCGCGCGCGAGGGCGGTGGCCGGCCGCGATCTCCGGCGGCGTGGCAAGGGGGGAAGTGCCGAGGTGTTTCAACAGCCCTCTCGCTTCTTCTTCTCCTCCTTGTCCATCCCCCTTTTGTTTTGGCCAATGACAAGGTGAGTAGGGGTCTTTGTATTTATATTGTTTTTACAGAATATTTGATGATCTCATGAATTCAACTAGTTGCACCTCTTATTGGGGATCTGAAATTTTTATATACAATCATGATATAGTTTCGCTGATTCCTTAAGGTAATTGTTGGTTGCGATGGGTTACAAATTTTGAATTTAAGTGAATGTTATTGGAATTCTTGGAATGTTCGAATCCGGTTCACAAACCTTTGGGTTAATTTTCTCACAACTGATACAATTGTTCTTGATTGAATTATTAGTATAGTAAACAACAGAGGGGGGGTACAACTAGAACTTATTGAGAGAAAGGATAAAAGCCTAATGGTGAAGTCATCATCTTAATTGTAAAATAGGCTAAAGCTTTTTGACTGGTCAGTCTGAGGATGCAATTAAGTTAATGAGCATACGGAATAATAATTTGTGGGGGAAAACATCACGAAATCGAGAAGAAATTAAATGGAACAAGCAAATGTATGGGTGTGCGCGCGGAATCCTATTGAGATTAAATTCCAAATTTGATGCATCATACACCTTCTTAAATTTTCTTTTTTTTTCTTCCCTAATTATTCAGGAAGCAGCATGGTTGTGGTATATAGAACGAGAATTTGTCGGGTTAGTTGAAATCTTTGATATCAATGTAAAATAATTGCTTATTAGATGAGATGAAGCCCTTGGTTCTATAATAGCGGTATCACATAAGATAACCCCTATTATATATCGCAAATTAGGCTCCTGATCATGAGGGTACACCTTGATTTAGCTTATAAATCCGCATATCGTATACATGATGTACTCAAGGAAAAGTTGAGAATTTGTGTACTTCAAAGCACCTTTGTAATAACAATACAAATCTGTTAAAGTCTGTCCAGATCTGAAATCTGAAACTTGGGGTTTCTTTCATTAGGATTTTTAATAGGAAATAGGTCATGTGATATACCGTTGGAAAGCTAATCGAGTCTACTTTCCAACCGCGCTTACGGTGTCCTAATCAAATGTCTGTGCTGGGAATTATCACTGAAACATGACAACTAGTCGAAGATGCACAGTTGCAGAATTTTAGATGTCTTAATGACTTTCTGTTTATTTCAGTTATTCGTGCGAATTAAGTAGGTCATATAATATATTGCTAGAAAGATCAGTAAATCTAAGTTTTAAGGGAAGTCCCTGTGTCTCCTTCTAATGTCAAAAGTAGAAGGTACGATAAAATCATCTTCGATTGTCAGGGAAGTCAGATCCGATGAAACATATTTAGATAGGATCTATGGGAAAGCTATTGGAATTTATATGTAGGCATGTTGTGCTGAGTTAGAACTAAACACTTTTCTTCAGTAACGCATGTTATGAACACAGGTGTGTCATACTTATTTATTTAAATGCTGACCCTTTATAATAATGTCTCATAACGAGGTCACATGTACACTCAGTGTGCTGGTGATTATCCTCAGACTCAGATTTCTTTAATATTACCGGAAATAAGGAATTATTGTGTTATGGACTCCAAAAGATATATTTCATCCTAACACATGATTTCTTCGGTGGCCTAGTAACTGGACTGTGAATAGAGTATTTACTGGCACCTAGTCAGTAGAAATTTCTGAAGCGCCGAAAATTAATGGTAAGGATGATAGACGATCAATTGTAATTCACTGAGAAATGGTCAAGTTAACGGCCAGCACTAACTTGTATGGACAATAGACTAATAGATGAGTGAACAGGAATACTAATTGAAAGAAAAGATTTTCTTATTGTAATATTAAAGATTGGGAAGTCAGGGTGATGGGATTGACAGTATCAAGTTCAGTACTGGCAGGAATCCAATGAGTCTCCACTCCATGCTTGAGTAAATGAGAATAGCTGTTATAGATATATATAATCTTGGTTGTGACCACAATATATTCATCGTGTCAAAGAAATTTAAGTAATAACGAATTGTTGGACCTTATTCACTTGTACTTTAAATCAAGAGAGTTGTATTCCAATTAACTAGCACGTGTGAGACATTCGCTTCTCCTGATAGTCTCAACTTATCCATCCATTTAGCCAGGGTGTTTGTGCAAGTAATATTTTTGCATACAGATAACATGTGCCCCATAAGGTAACCAAACTTATGAGATACTTAAAATAAACACTTTCAATCGTATGTGTTATATCTTTTCAATTTTTATTGGATTCCTTTCTCTTTTGAGTATAATGTCTTGATTTACGTCTGGGGTTAAAGAGTAATTGTGGCGTTCACATTATTTTAGTTAAAGAGGATGAACCGTTTATCTGAGACGATGACCAACTTTAATGGGCGTAATAGTGAATGTGTTGAAATCTCGTATATGAAGATTCGAAAGTGAGAAATATGGGTATGTGACATATATACATATGTACTATCTGGTCGTTATGCATGTGTGAACCATGTGAACATGGTCGTTCCTCTATGCAAATACATTTAGAGTATCACATGAAATCACCCATATTATATATCTACCCACATACACCATGTTACAAGAATAAAGGGATAGTAAGATAGGCCTAGAACTGAACACAATCCTGTGTAATAAGTGTTGCATTTAATATAGAATTTTGGAAATATGGTGTACAAGGGCATTTGCATGTGTCTTACTGAATAGAAATCATTATGATTGACATGAATATGATGGGTGTATATCACTTGATTTATGTGCATAATATACATGGGTGACATGTTCTGACTAAGAAATTTGTGTATATATTTCTATAAGAATACCGTCTAACGGATGAACATTTAATTGAAAGTATGATTGTTTATATAAGAAATGGTATACATGATGTATGAATCTTATGGAATTGGATGCACTGATAGGGTGCTGTTATGTATGTATACATTGTGATACGGAGGAAGGGACCCGTATTGCACGGGCGGAGTGCGAAGACGGTGCTATATATATATATACATATGTCGGGAGGAAGGGACCCGTATGGCACGGGCGGAGTGCGAAGACGGTGCTATATATCGTGTTGGGAGGAAGGGACCCGTATGGCACGGGCGGGGTGCGAAGACGGTGCTATATATCGTGTTGGGAGGAATGGACCTGTATGGCACAGGAGGAGTGCGAAGACGGTGCTATGTTATACATATAATTGTATCCTTATAAATGATTGAGAATGAATGGTTATGTGTGATATAAATGTGTGTGTGTGACACTAGGGGTATATTGGATGTGTTATCGTATATGACAATGAAACCATCAGAATACAAGTTTAGCTAATTGAAATGAATACCATATATTGGGTAAAAGTGTGCATGTGAATCGGTGCATTACTTGAAGTGTGATGCGCTATTGCATTATGAGAAATATGATATGATTATATGTTATATAATTATGGCTTGTGATGTAAGTGTTATTTGAATGCATAAACTAGGTCTATGGCATAACTTTGGTGGTTGGTGTATTATAGCGTGGAATACAAGGCACGTGGGTAATACACACTATGTACACATAAGACGAGAGAGTTTGGCTATGTAACTCATAGACCTTATCATACATAATGATGTAAATTCAAGAAAGAAATTGGGGAATACAATCATAAGAGTCTGATCGTCCTCAGAAATTGTAGAGGCTGAGGCCTTGATTTATTAAACTATCGGATGCCTCCGATTCTTGTCTTCTTACTGTTTCAGATTCCTTTTATTGCGTATATATTCATACCCTTGTTGAGATATTATCTTTTCTTGATTATTCCTACCTCACTCACTGAGCTGTCGAGCTCACCCTCCCACAGACTGATATATTGCAGGTTGCTTGGAGGCAGGGGTCAGGGTTATGCTGCGTAGGGTTCGTTCTGAGTCAATTCAACTCTTGTATTTTGGGACATTTGTGTTTGTGGATGATATATGTGGGTCATGGGAGACGTGATTAATCTTGTATATACACACGTGGAGAACCTTATAGTAGTTTCATTTCAGGTTGACATTTGAGATATTTTATTGAGTTGTAACAATAAGAAGTGTATTATCAATACGATGCTCATGAGAAGTTTGAAAGTTATGGATTTTGAAAGCTATGGATGCCGAAAAAGAAACTCTAGAGTTTATGTTATTATGTTTCTCCATAAGTAGGCGATGTCAAGCCGAAATACTTTCGTGATTGTGTGGACGATTTTGAATTCAGTTATATGGGTGAAATGAGAATAAGTAGGCTGATGTTAGCCAAAATTATCACATCTATATTGGATATTATATCCGACCAGTAATTACAAAGGAGGTGCTGCTGAAATTTTTAGGAAATAAGGAAATAATTTGATTAATCGGTTGTGTAAGTGGATGTTGTAAATTGAGGATTTGTTAAACTGGGACCGTTACACACTAAACTAAATTATGGATACCTAAGTCTTCTTGATGATCTTCATCTTCAAGTTGACTTGCTCCAAAACTCCATCCATGGGCTAGGCAATGTATGATCTTGAAGCTTTTGCCCTGGAATCACTATGAAAAGCTTCTAAACTCCTTGTTGAAGCTAATCACCAACTAATATCTTGGTTAATGATCTGAAACTTAAACAATACAAGATTATTAGTAAACATAACTACATGAGTTAATCATCATCAAAACTGGGTGGAAGGCCTTTGGGCCAACAAAATTATATAGGAGATGCTGCCGAAATTTTAAAAGATCATGTGATAGGAAATGATAATTATTCTCATAATTTGAGGATAAGTGAATGATTAGAATAATAAAATCTGAAACCGTTACAAAAAACATTGTGATACTAATTTTTTTCCTTACATTTTCTCACATTTTAAAATATACTTAGGGCGTGTTTGGATTCATGGAAGTGAGAGGGAAATGGGAAGTGGGAAAACTCATTTTTCACTTCTCTTGTTTATTTTGAACCGAAAATGAGAAATGAGAAAACCCTTTTTTTTTCCCTTTTTTCTTTTACACATCCCTTATACGCTACCATTTTCCCACTTTCATGGTGTTGCAGTTAATTTTATACTAATGTAAATCTCACTTATAATAAGTTGTACCTTAATGCATTAAATTTTGAAGTCATGTAAATCTTACTTGGAGTCTAGTTACAGTCCAAAAATGTTATTTCAGAATAAATATTTAATTTAATATTATTTTTTGATCAACTTTGAGGTCAACTTTCTCGTTTCCACTTCCACATTACTAACCAAACACCGAAAAACACAATATATTTTATTATTTACAATTTCACATTACAATCAAACACCCATGAAAAGCCCAAATCTCAAATTTTCAGTATACTCTTCAGTCTCATTACTCACTTATACCTTTTGTTATCACATTCTGCCAACCAAACAGACATCTAGTGATCTATCATATTGTGCCAATTTTTATTCTATCTTTTTTTCTCCGGTGACGAGTAGAAGGATGGGGGGAAATTTTCCAGACACTTAAGGAGCGGTATCAATGTAGCTGATACAATGGAGACAATACTTCATTTTGACGAGTTCGGTTCATATGTGTGAGCCACACACACATACAATAAGATGATCAATCACGCATTGACACGTGTATTGATCCTCTTATAATATGTTATGTGTGTGAGCCTAACACACATATTATAAGAAATTATAAGAGTTCCAGTTTACATGTCAACACGAGATTACTCCTCTTATTGTATGTGTGTGTGACGCACACACATAAACCGAATCCATTGTTGACATGACTGTGACTAAATAGTCAAATTCTTATAGCTCAACAATTAACACTCATATTGAGATTTCAAACCTCGTCTGCATCTGACCTGATCCCTCCCATTCTTCCCCCTCAAAGACAAAGTCCCAAAGTTTTAGGATGAGAAACCAAGACATCTACACTAGCCAAATTTAACCCAGACTGACAACATCTTTAATGCCAAAAAGTAGATCGCGAGAAATTACTTTAATCGAACGCATCTCAAGAGATCTCACATGCTCGAGATTTCATCTCGCTGCTTTTAATTTCAAAAGTTGTACGAAAGCAGCTCGGTCCCCAAATGACCAAACAGCCCCCACGAAGCACGGCCGGTCCACGTTGAGGCGGGCAGACTACAGGGGCATTTTAGTCACAAAAGCCAGCCCGATGGCGACGTCTCTGGCCGCACCGGCCTTTTATCTTTTACCAACGTAATTATAGCTTTTGACAGTTTCGCGCTCTGGGCACTGTTCAGTGCAGTACGAGCCAAAAGATTTATTATAATAATTAAATAAATCAATAAATAAACAATTAGATTGAGTAATTATTAATTAACATAAATTAATGGAAAAAAGAGAGGCGGGCCGTGGGCGCAGAAGCTGCAGCAGAGATATAAACAGAGGTAAATTAATTTTTTTTCATGAAAAAGGAAAAAAAGCAGAAAATACTGGAAAAAAAAGAATTTGAGAGTTGTTCTAGAGAGAGAAAGAGAGAGGGGATGGCTACTTTATATAACTTTTTTATACTGCACGCATCCCTAGGACAGATAGAGAGAGAGAGAGAGAGAGGGAGAGAGATCAACCCCACCAGTCACCACTGTCTGTCAAACTAATCCACAATTCAGAGAGAGAGAGAGAGAGAGAGAGGGTTTTGAGGATGGGATGGGAGAGAGGACAACAGGGACGAGAGCGGTGACAGGGATGAGGCAAAGAAGCAGCCATTGGAGATTGGTGTGCATTGATCTTGCAAAGCTATGATCTTTTTCTCAAGAGCTTGAGAGAGCAGAGAGAGAGAGGGAGAGGCTGGGAGAATTCTTCAGCAAGATTGGATCTTTCTTCGCTTTCTATACACTAGTGCTAGTTTCCTACAGACCCATCTCTTGTCTCGGAGATTGAGAGAGGTTTTGAGAGAAAAAAAGGTGAGATCTTACTGCTAGGTTCTCTCTGTATCATGAGAGGGATGCCCTTTAATCATCTTCAAGGCCAGGGGGTTCTTCAAGTTTTCGCAGCTGACAGAGGAAGTAGAATCTGCAAGTTTTTGGAGCAATACTAGTAATAATATTGGTAGTAGCAACAAGAGGAAGAAAGGAGTTGAAGAGCCAACCTCAGTGCTCGACAAGAGAAGGAGCCCAAGCCCTCCAACCTCCTCATCAACGCTGTCTTCTTCCCTGGGAAGCGGCGGCGGCGCCTCCTCGGACTCCGCCGCCGGGGCGCCGGGGCTCCACCCTGTGCCCCCCGGCCTCGATGCGGGCCCTGAGAAATGCGGCCTAGAGGACTGGGACGCCATGCTCTCGGACTCCGGCGTCACCGCAACCGGTGGGGGCGGCTGTGGCGGCGGCCAAGACCAGAGCTTTCTTCGCTGGATCATGGGGGAGAACGTCGTCGACGACGGCGGCAACAACGGGTTGAGCTTCGGGCTTATCGACCCCTCGTTCGGGTTGGAGCCCATCGGAGCTCCTCCTCCATTGCCGTGCTCCAATCCTTTCGGAGCTCAAACCAACAATAGCTTCCAGCCTCTCACGTCTCTCCCATTACCCATCAACAACCTCCGATTGCCCAATCCCGTCTTCTTGCAAGAACCCATCGAAGAAAAACCCCTCATTTTGAACCCTAACCTCATCTTCAACCATCACCAGCAGCTCTATCCCTCTCAAAATCCTTCCTTTTTCCTCCCACTCCCTCAATTCAACACCCAGCTCGAAACCCATCACCCCCATTTCTTTGATCCTCCTCCTGCTACTGATAACAACAGCAGCAGCAACAGCAACAACAACAGCCTGTTCCTTCGCCGGAACCAGCTTCAGAACCCGGCCCCTTCGCTCATGAATGCGCCTTCGCTGAAACTGGCGAAGGGCGGCAGCGGCGACGAGTTCGCTGGCCAGCAGCAGGCCCTCGTGGACCAGCTGTTCAAGGCGGCTGAGTTCGTCGAGGTCGGCAACGCTATTGGCGCCCGTGGGATATTGGCGCGGCTCAATCACCAGCTTCCTACTCACCATCCTGTTATAGGGAAGCCCCTCCTTCGCTCCGCCTTCTACTTCAAGGAGGCGCTCCTCCTCCTCGCCGGAAACAGCTCCCCCAACCCCTCGTTATCGACACCGCTGGATGTCCTCCTCAAGCTCGGCACGTACAAGACCTTCTCGGAGATCTCCCCCATTGTCCAGTTCACCAACTTCACTTCGATTCAGGCGATACTCGAGGAGCTCAATGGCTGCAACCACATCCATCTTGTTGATTTTGATGTCGGGGTTGGCGGGCATTGGTCCTCATTCATGCAAGAACTCGCCCACCGCCGAGGGGGGGCCACCCCGTCTCTCAGGATCACGGCCTTCGCCTCCCATTCGTCTCACCACCCGTTGGAGCTCCACCTCACCAGAGAGAACCTCTCTCATTTCGCTGCCGACCTGAACATCCCGTTTGAATTCAATGTGCTTAGTTTGGATTCGTTTGATCCTTCGGCAGTGCTGGCTATGTCGTCGCCTGATGAGGCCATTGCGGTGAACTTCCCAATTGGGTCCGGGCTCAATTCCCAGTCGATTCCGACCATGCTACGTCTCATCAAGCAGCTGAATCCCAAGATTATGGTATCCGTGGAGCACGGATGTGATCGCAGTGATCTCCCTTTCTCCCACCACTTCCTCCATGCATTGCAAGCCTGCACCATTCTTCTCGACTCAATTGATGCTTCAGGGGCTAATCAGGATGTGGCCAACAAGATTGAACGGTATCTGGTGCAGCCGAGGATTGAGAGTGCGGTGCTAGGCCGCCACCGGGCAGTTGAGAAGATGGTCCCTTGGAGGGCTCTGTTTGCTTCAGCTGGATTTGTGCCGCAGCAGTTCAGCAACTTCGCTGAGACGCAGGCCGAATGCCTGTTGAAGAGGGTGCAGGTGAGGGGGTTTCAGGTGGAGAAGCGGCAGGCTTCGTTGTTCTTGTGCTGGCAGAGGGGGAGCTCGTCTCTATCTCGGTCTGGAAGTGAACTGAGGAGGTGATCCTCTTATCTTCTTCTACCTTTAAATTAGTTTGTTGCCTTTGTACTATGGAAGGCAATCTCTTTTGTTGTCATATATGGTAGTATTATTGTCTGATGCCATGGATTGTTCAACCAAAAAAATATCTATCTTGTTATTTGGCATTATTGGCATGGTTCCTGGTAGTCTTAATTGGTGATCCTTAGTTATGAACATGAGGTAGTAGTGTTTATGGTGTTTTGATGTTTATGTTGTAATTTGGAAGCAGTAATAGCTTCTGGTTTAGGTGAAGTGTACACTTTAATGGAAGAAATTTCACAATTCTTGAGTCTTATTTCAACTTGCGAAAGCGTGGATATTTTATACTCTTATGCACCGTATATATTCCAGTGTTTACAATCTCACTATTTGTTGAAATCTTGACGATATTATGCGATGGTAGCGAAACATCATTTTCATTCAAGTTTTACTGAGGTTTATGTTGTCTAAATATCTTACTTAGTGGTACCATGTAAGTCTCCATGGTTTATGCTATTTTCCGCCCTTGTGGCTATTTTGTTGGATGATTGCTTGCTTATTTGTCTGATTTAGCAATCATTTAATGGATGTAGGGTTTTGTGCTAGTAAATTATATTGCATTCTGTTTAAACATGTTAGCCACTTTTATCTTGTTCCTCGACAAGATTATTGTGTCTTATATGGTGTTTATGTTGTTCTTTTACACGTCATAACCACATCCTCTTTCTTTCCATTTAGTGTGAACAGAAAGGACCCTATGCATTCCCTCTTGTTATAACGAACTCTTTGAGGAATTCCTTTGAAACTCAAAAAGCATACCATTGTGAAAATTCCTGTTTTGAGTAGAGTGATGCCGTCACTTGTAAATAAAGTTTAATTCCATTCTTCGCATGGTAGTGGTGGCAATTCTCAAGTTGTTCTGATTAGTGGTCCTCCAAACCAAAGCTACAATTAGGTTTTGTTCCACGCATAGAAACTGTGTTATTTCTTCCACCTGGGTTATTTATAGTTTTGGTGACAACCTGATCTAGGTCACTTACAACTATAGTAGATTTCCGAAATCAAGCCTTTTCTTCTTCTAACTAGCTACTTTGACATCTGAACCATTTCTGAGTTTAGGTTTACTAGATTACAGTATATATCACTGTTAAGTTGTTGATTAGGTAGTAGCTGCTTAATAGAACAGATGATAGGCATTCAGTGTTATTCTTAATCTGCCACAGTTTTCCTCTCTTGATTCCATTCTCTGGTCATGTTGGTCTGTTTCTAGCATTGCTTTCTTTCTACGCATACGATTTTTCATTCAAATCAAACTAAACTTTTGCTGCAATTCCATGACCGACCTTCAAGTTTGCGAAAGTTCTTATCAATTCCTAAGTTCATTGTGTTTTGGATTCTACCGTTATCGGAATATTTTGACTGCTTCATATTGTAGCTGATGAGTGTGTTTGGTAACAGGGTAAAATTCTTTGAGTCTATCAAGGGATCAATCACATTGTAGTTAAATCCATGTGTGTGTTTATCATCTTGCAGAAAGAAAATCCTGTGCTATCAGAATATTGCAGCCCCTCTCTTCTCTGCATGATTCATGAACCAAATTCTCTTTTGTCTGAGCTAGCTAGATCACTAGATCTAATTTGGATCTTTGTTTTGCATTATTATAATATATGCACAAATCTTTTTCCTGGAATCCTTCCCCATGTCTGTAAACTGCACTGCATTGTTCTGTCACATTTGATTTATCTCTATCAAGATACACAATCAATTTGAGAGTTCCATATTTAAATTTAGTTAATCTTTTCATGGGGCTTATAATTAAATACTCAATGTGCCTTGATCTATCACATGGCTTGTGTCCTGTTCCCACATGTTAGCCTCAATATTTCGTTCTTTCCTCCATCAGCTCTTGTCCGCTGGTTGCCCACCATGGCCATTAGTTTATATCTCTCCTCTCTCATTAGCTCAGAGCCTGTTTCCATCTTTTAAATCTAAAGCAAACAGAAGAGGTTTAAATATAAAGCAAACCCATGTTGCAGGTGGGAATGGAAGTCCTATGCCTTCCATTATACTAGTGATTAGAATAGAGATCAATTTTATGCCAGTATGCTGTGAATGTGAACAAAACAATCCTTGTCTAACTCAACATATGGTTCAAGTTATGAACTTTTGTTTCTACCCTTGATCACCAAAGGCTAATCTAAGATGAAATTTTAATTTTAATTTTTTTTTTGTTTAAGTGTAAGTGTAAAATATTCATAGATCTGAACTGGGGGCAATAAGTACGCTTCCATGTATTGTGGTTGTAATTCAATAGCGCTTTTTGGGACCACCTGGCTCCAATGGATGGAAGCAGTGATGTTGGGATTTTTTTCCCCCTTTTGTAATGCAATATGATAAAAATTTACATTAAATATCTTATATGTATTGGGATTTCACTCAATTTGTCGCTTCAGTTAGCTTTCAACATATCCTAAAAAAGATGCAGATACCTTGCATGACATGTAGGCAAGCAGAAAGGGGAGACAATGGCTTACAAGTTTTCCTTCCTTGAGATTTAGGGAAGGCACCCAAGATTAATAGTATCATTAATCTAAAGGTTGATTAGCTTGAAAAAATATTCAAAAGGTCTTGAAAAACTCATGCCTTCCTCAAGATCACTTCTTTGTGTCCAAATTAGGGTTCTAATGTCATTGAGCTCCAAAACTCCCCTTGGATTTTGTGATTTTCACTATAAACTAAGATAATCTTCCATAATCTTTATAGTGAATGTATGTTGACATTTGCATAAGATTATAGTTTATGCTAAGCTTTCTTGTAAAGGAGATTCCTCCTTGAGATCAAGGAAACATTAGCCTAGGTATTTAGGAAGGCAAAGCATCATTAACAATAGGCTTAAAGGCTTTTCTTGCTATATTTTAAGTTGCTGCATTTCTTGTGGTCTTCTTAATTAATTGTTCTTGAGATCTCTAGATTGTCTTCTACTTGTTTTTTTGAGATTGTATGCAACACATGCAGATCTTTGGTTCAAATTTTAATCAAACGTTTGATTTGAAGTTGTTCCCTTTATTCTTATTCCACTCTTATTGCCAGATTATAGAGTGTCGAATAAACCCTTGGAATAAAGCTTCGCCCATCCGAACTACATTGTAAATCATATTGTTCATCCTCTATCAAGATTCAAGAAGTAACCTATCCCCAAATCAATTGAGACCTCACTGATGCAATCTAGCATATTATAAGTTCAGAGGATTCTGAAGTAGAATACTGGAATCATCTGTACTCTTGAGAGTACTGAAAGAACCTGAAACCAGCATACATCTTCAATAGTCTTATACTATGGAATCAAAACAAAGAGAAATTTGATGAAGAATATTTTCCAGATTCATATCACACAAGAAAGGATCAATTTTTCTCTCAGGTTCTTCAATGACTAATAGTTTAGTCTGTGATATGAGTACTTGTGGTCCTTAATCATGAGCCTAATCATATATCGACACATAACACAATCTAGTAACCATTTTGTGGCATCTAGCTTGTTTTTTATTCGTACTTATCTTTCTAATAATAAGAAATGATTGTTATTTTTTGTTTACTAATTCTATTGAGGATTTATGGCTTCCTTCTTTTTCATCTGATCATGCATCTGAGGTAAGGTTTGCCAAAAAGCAACTCTAAAGAGTTTAGTGCAAGTAGTAATTGCAAAAGACTCTTGTTTTTTTTAAGTGTACCTACTTATAATGGAGAAAGATTACTACAATGGAGTCCAAATCTTTTGTAGTGCAATAAGAGAAACGAGTCTAATAGCAGATTAGCCCTTGCTTCTAAACTTCTTCACAATTCAAACAACTTCACCAAGAAATCTCGTGAGAGTGTACAAATTGTACAAGAGAGCCCCACTAGTCTTTTTCATTTGTTCTTGGTGGTAAAACCATCATGTGGTTTTGTTCATGCTATGTCCCTTTCAACTCATAAGCTCAATCATGCCATTGTCTTTCTAATATGCATTTTTAGTGCAATGAAGGAGCAAATAGCATCCTCCATCCTTTCCCCTACAAGAAAAAAAAGCTTAACAACAAGAGAAGTCGTCATCAAACAAAAAACATGAGATCTTTGTTGTTAAGAGAATCAAAGAGTAGGAGAGTGAGACGAATGTTGTCCTATCATAGAGAAAATCTATTCTGAGAGAGAGAGAGAGAGAGAGAGAGAGGAGGGCCCCGGCGGCGGCCACCACCACCGGATCGGCATTGGACGGTGGTCCGACACCTTTGGGAAGCCCTAAAGTGAGCCTCCCTTTCTGTAGGGTCTTGCATGTACAAAAGTTTTTCATGAAAAGAAACTTTTCATCATAAAAAGAAATGGAAGGAGGGAACTTTTGTCATTAACAAGTTTTATAGGATTTGGTTCCAACTTTGTAAAACAAAGATTGGGTCAGCTGGCCTTAGAGATGGGCCCTCATCTAGATGAAGGAGAAAGAAGTGAGATTATAGAGAGTCCCACTAATTCTTTCCCTAATTATGTGTAAAGGCATAGTTGGCATTCTTCTTCCATAAAAAGGCAACTAACTATAGGAGAATGTGTTTCAGGTTGGTTTTTTCACCTGCATCTAACTCCCCTAAAAAATGTTTGTAGCTTTGATTGCGGATAAAATGAGTGAGAATCGTTTGAGAAATGCACGATTAAAATTAGGACTAGGCAAGGACTAAGAGTAGGTCTAAACGAATATGGATTGAGACAATAAAAAGAACTTGATAGTTGTTAACTTAATGAAGAAGCAGATGATTCTTGTTTCTTTTGATGATGAAAAACAAGTCTCCTCAGCTAAACTTTCAGTAGAGAGAGAACGAGAAAAATATGGAATATAGCTACCTTTGATGAAGAAAACTCTGATTATACATGAGGAACTTTCAAGAAACAAATCGAAATATTGATGGTAAGAATTCATCCATGTTCATATGTTAAATTTTGAATAGCCACTTTCTAAAGTTAAAATCAGATCTTAGAGCCACCTAAAACAGAAACTTCCAGTATTCAATCCCATCTGCAGGAAATCTTAAAAGTTGAAACATATCCTGAGTACATAAACAATTAACACAATCAAGACTCACTTGCATAAACTAATGAAGCACCACTAAAATTTCAGCAACAAAATTCCAAATTCAACTTTAGAGGGTTGATTAAATCTTGCATTAAATTATTACGAAAGGCGCACAAAATAAAAAAAATCTGGCAGTAAAGTTGTTCTACAGGCCTTCATGTCTGAGAATCTCTTCAAATTTGCAGACATGTAAGATCTCACTGTCCCAAACTTTTCCCTGCAAGAATATTACACTTGTCTTACTACTGAATTTTAACCATTGGGGATCTGTACTTGTTTCATCATCTCTCTAGTTTTGTTGTTCAAAAATAATGATCTTCACCGATGTTCATTCTATCAGTGCCATCACTTTATGATGGTGATATTTATGTGGTACTATGGTTTGAGTTGGGCCCAGTGGAGTGAGGAGATAGACTGTATCATTGCGTGATGACATGAATAATTCAATCAACCATGTACTAGACCAATCCTATAACTATCAAGGGCTGTTGATAGCAGAATTAATTTGTTAGGCAATAATGAAAATGAGAGTTAGAAAGAATAAATATATAAATATATATATTATTAGATAAGGCGTACAAAAATACTATCTTTAAAACAGTGGTTTCCCAACAATCTTTTGTTGAAGACTGCAACCAAGGTCGCAGTCTTTTTCTGAGGGCTGCTACCATGGTCGCAGTCCTAATTACACTGAAATTATATGATTTTTTAATACTGTGACCATGTTGCAGTAAGTTTGCGACGATATTAAAGTGACAGCTGAGAGAATCTCTCTCAACTGGTGGCTGAGATACATTTTTCTCTATACATATATGTGTGTATATATATGTGTGTGTGTTCTTTCTAATCCCATTTTAATTATTGCCTAGAAAATTAATTTTGCTAACACCCTACTCTTTCGTCACGTGAACCCAAGAAGTGTCTGTTTATATATAGTTTAAGTACCCTTGGTGAGCAAGAAAAGTGTTGTAATTTTTGTGGGATTCTGATTTGACTGAAAAATTAATTCTAGTTGATTTGATGAGTTTTCTTTCTTAGAATTTTAATTTAAATTAGGTTTAAGTTTTAATCCACCTTGCCAGTTGATGCTGTAGACTTCTCAGGGATACGATGCAGACCCAATTGCATCTACTTCAAGTTCATGCATGGCAAGCATTACTATTTAGACCCCAACTGCATCTACTTCATGGACGACAAGCATTACGATTTAGACCCAATTGCATGACTATTATCAGCGGCGCCAGATTTGCTTAGAGGATGAGAAGATTCGATCGTTTTGTGCAGCAAGTTCCAGTGTTGTATGGTATATGTTAACTTCATCTCCTAGGAATCAAGGCAACCCGGGTGTTCAATAATAAAGACATTGACTACATAAGCATTGTATTCAAACTTCAAAGCATTTGATGGTATAAAAGGTTATTTGCCATGAAAACTATGTATGAGCACCAGAGAAATAACAAACTCTTTCAGACAAGAACTTAAAAACAAAGATATGGTTCATATCAGCATATACGATAATCCTGAAGAAACCATGCTGTTGTGATGCAGAAGATAATGGGAGATTGAAATCAGCTAATCGACAGTGTACTATTACTACAATCAGCAACTGTTGACTAATGCCAATAACGAGATTGCAAGTTTCTATTTCCTTTCTGCCACATATAATTCGAAACAATCTATTGAAGTGTTTTACATTGGAAAAAAAAAATGGAGGAAAAAAAAGGAAAAAGAAAAGGAGCTTTGTACAGGGAAACATGGTCTCTGTGTTCTAAACTTCTAATCGTCATTGCTTGTTTGCACGTGTAGGTGCGTGCACACTGTAACCTGTCATGGTACATATGAATGCTGTTAATGACATAAAATAGGAAATACGAATGTAAACCTAGCATATTTCTTAAAAAATGAAAATGGCTCAATCTAATGGTGGTAACTAAACAATAAGAAATCATCAATTGTTTAAAGATTGATCCATGTCTAGGTTCATAGTGAACAACATAGTATTCAGTTCTCAACAGCAGTTAGGGAGTTCTGATAAAAAATTAGCTGAGGCTGCATAGGGTACTATTGAGAAAGAGGTCTTGAAGAATTTGAAGAATAAGCATGCAACAGTTCTGACACAAGGTTCTCAGTTTACATGACAAAGGCAAACCAGGAAACCCATCAATTGGATGAGAAAGGCAGCATACTACCGACATTAATAAAGTATTTGCAAGAGAACTTTCTATAGGCCTTCGTACGACTAGAATCATTGTAAAGTTCAAACCTAATTTGAGCAAGATAAGAAAGGTGCATTTTTTTAATAAAATATGGGCACCGATGATATATGCCTGTTGAAATAATTCACTTTAGGGTGGAGGTTTTAGATGTGGATGTTCTCTCTAATCATAAAATTTGCTTCCAACACCCTCACATGCGTCAACACTTTTGCCTGATGCAACTCCCCCCCCCCCCCCCCCCCCCCCCCCACCCCCCGGACGTATATCTCTACGTAGGAAATGTATGTTTGTTATAGAAAACGCAACAATCTAATACATATGTATTTCCCCGCATGAATGGTATTCAATGAATCAATGCATCAGCAGATGAATCTAAAACTTTTGCCTTGTAATTAATTATGAGTAGAAAATGTATGTTTGTTATAGGTAGGAAATGTATGCATGAGAAAAAATCGTCTGTCAGCTGAAAAAAAATAACATCCATGCAAAACTGTACACCCTGCTTAAATAGTAACAGAATTATTAAAGCAAATCAAACAAAAACTAAAATCAACATGGAACAACATTCGGCCTCGCATCCAAAATGTAACTAGTCTACTAAGTAGTACCAATCACTAAAGATATGCAGCCTTCCCTAGACTGGACACTGGCTTAGGGCTAAATTGGGACTGAATCTGATATGATAGCTTTTTACAAAATTTTCAAATAATCTTAATGCATAACTATGCCTACAAATACAATCAGATGTTTCTAGAATGCTCTGCCATCTATCGTCCGAAGAGATGAACAGGGGGTATGTAACAGTAGACTGTAGACAGGCCATCCTTTGAGTTCCAGCTTTCAAATAGGTGTCAACGCCCCAGGTTTGAAAGAATCCTTAACAGGTTAAGGTCCCGCTTGAATACAGGGCCAGAAAAGAGTATATGATAGCATAACGCAAAAATGGAGTTTTATACAGGCCAAAAAAGAGTTTAGGATAGGAAACTCTAAAAATGCAGTTCTATCTTAAACTTTATTTTGCATCCTGTTTGAAAATGGATACCATTTTTTCATCGTATCCTAATCTCCATAATTGAGACAATTGATTTGTGAAACTCCATCCCAGGTGGAGTTTATTTTTTCCTATCACTTATTGTCTCTTTCTTTCTCTTATGAGAGTATTCCAATGGTTATCCAAACAGTCACTTATTTTGAACCGTAGTTACGATAGGAACACTGTAGCTTAGGAGCTCATCGTGTCCTATGTAGGAACAAATCACAAACTACAACTTATTTTGAACTGTGGACTGATACCTTAGTTATCCACACAAGGCCTAAGAGTTCTGGCAGGATGATATGCATCAGTCATGCACAGGGGATATCTTTCAGTCAGCATACAGTAAGTGAATGTCATACTTAAGTTAAATCTCAGCCATACAGCACCAACAGCCCAATTTGAGCATATCCTCTACACAATTTGAGTTTCAAGGAACCTGAAATCTAATGTTCTAACCCTTTCTAGTTAGGTTTTGATGGAGCCGTATAGGACGATTTGTTCCCATTCAAAATTTCACACACATGATATCTTTTCAATTTTTTATTTGACAAACAAACTATTTCCTTTCTATGTGTTCTCAGTAGCACGTAGCTAACCCTTTTAGGGAATACATGGTCTGTAACAATCACTTTGACTGAATTTGGTTTCCAATTATCAATAATATATAATCATGAAAGTTTCCTCCTAGCCCTGCAATTGGTGCAACTGGGTTTAACTGTCCACCTTAAATATTTTCGTACATAGATTTGATTCCCTATGTTAATGGTACCCCAATTATCTGTTATCAATATATTGAGGTAATGAACAGAATTCCACCCCCCCCCCCCCTTTTAAACAATGATGTCCCTACTTCTCCGTTTGTATTGCCGAGAAAATGCTCACTTGACAGTTGGGGCGTTCCTCCAATAGCTTGTTCCTGTACAAACTTTACTTTTACGTCCAGGGACACCCTCTGGTTCTTCCTTTCAACTCACAAAGAGTGTCCTCCCATATGTCATCAAGAACAATCATTCTTTTAGCCAAGTCTTCACTACTTGCATCAGAAACACTCTCACAAGTTAGTTTGATGCGGACATCAAAATGAAGTCATGATGCGTGTATCAATGGAGACGGAAGCTCGCAACATCATCTATTTGGTTCGAGTGAAGATTGAACAAGAGATATATTTTTTTCATTTTCTAGTATTTTTTTAGTTATTTTAGATTTTTAGGTTTATTTTGTTTTATTTTTATTTTAGTACTACATCGGTTGTAATGTGGAACTCAAGTTGTGTAAAGTCAATTTAAAGGCTTATCTACTATGAATAAAGTTAATGCTGAATTTTGAGAAAAAATTGTGTGTGATTGATTAGAGTTTTAAGATTAATTTCCTATTTTATTTTTTTATTAAACTCTAACTCTATTTTTCTCTCTCCTTCTTCCCCCACGTGCGCCGCCACCAAATCAGTCCCCTCCTCCTCTCACTTCTTTCTTTTTCTACTGAGGCCCACGCCACCGTCACCCTCTCCCCACCGTCAAAGAATCCAACCAATCCTCTTCTCCTTCCCGCACTGCTCCGCCAAGTTCTCCCCACGCTGCCTCTCTCCCCCCACGCCGGCCTCCTTCCTGCATTGACTGTCGCCACCAGAAGCCGCCGCCGCGGGCCCCTCTTCCCCTCCCCATTTGTCGTCGACTGCTCCTCTCCCCTTTTCCTCTCCTCGACCACTACCACCGCGGCCTTGCTCCTTTCGCCAGTCACCAACCCCTCCTTTCATTCTCAACTCGTCGAGACCTCGCTGCCACCTCGTCTCCACTCGCCGATCACAATTCCGACCTCGTCGACAGCCCCGCCCCACAGTTGACGTCATCATCCATCAGATCACTTGGGTTAATCATAGACCTAACCAAATTTGCTTTTATCACTACCCGACCCGAACCCAATTAGTTAAACGAGTTTGGGTTTAAGTTATCAAACTTGCAAAGTAACCCGATCCGTCTGCATCGACCCAAATTCGCAGGGCAGTGCAGACCCAGATCCGCAGCTACAGTACAAACCCGACCCAAATTCAACATAGCAAACCCACCCTTTAGAGCAAAACAGACATGTCTGCAGACTGATTCGATTTTCGAGCAGTTTCTTGGCCATCCGGAGTCCGATTCGAGCCATTCTCAAAGCATCGGACTCCTGAAGATGAAGTTACACGTCAGCAGGACACTAAGGTCGACGAGATTCTCAGTAGGTACATTTTCTGAACACGAACTTTATTTGCGAGTCTGATAACTGTTCTCTGATATTTTATCAATTTATCTGATGTCACAAAATTTGTGTGGTTGTAATAATCTGTTACACCCGTAAACGGCTAGTCATTAATATTGCATGCATAATTGTGCCATCATAAATTAATAGTGTATTAACTTATTTAAAATTAGAACAGTACAAACTTCACCTGCAACGTTTGTTAAATCCATCTGTCACATTAAAGTTTTAACTATTTTCCTACTCACGATCATAATTTTGATGAAACGTTGTAAATTTCAGTAACACCACTGATTTCTGTCTTACACGTATACACGTTTCACACCAGAGTTACTTTAAACAAAGTGTCGATAATAAGAAGAATTACACCCATTAGATTTGATTAAGGGCACGTTTGGTTGCAAGGAAGTGGGCGGAAGTAAGAAAATGAGGAAGTATAATTGCTCATTTCCCTATCTATCCAAACACCGGAAAAGAAAATTAAGAAAACCCCTTTTCCTTTTCTCTTTTCTCTTTTACACAACCATTTCCTTACTTTCATAGTGCTACAGTTAATTTTGTGGTCATGTAAATCTCATTTTTAATAAGTTGTAACACAAAACAGCTAATTTTTTGATCATGTAAATTTCATTTGCATTCTAATTACAGTCCATTTTTTATTTTTCTTAATTGATTTTTATTTTAATATTATTTTGCGGTCAACTTTGTAGTCAACTTTTCCACTTCCACTTTCATATTACCATCCAAACATCAGAAAAGACATAACATTTTTCAGACCACATTTCACAACAACATCCAAACACCAGAAAACTTACTAACCAATTCCCAAGTTCCAAAGGGAACTATTACCACTTCCTCACTTCTTCACTTCCTCACTTCCACCCTTAACCAAACAGGCCCTAAATTGATATTGAAGGCTTAATCTCAAAGTATCCCACCTTAATGAAATCCAATATGCCTACTCCATACTGCAAATGTGAGCTGACATTATCAATGTTGTATCTCTCTAGATACGTGCCTGATACAATGCTTGCATCAAATCTTATGAAATAGATACCAAACAGGCAACCCAAATAAGTAGCAACCATTCCACATTTCCTTCAATTGTCCTTGTATCCATATCCCAAAGAAACATCTCGATAAATGGTTTAAGAAACATCTAAATGCATGGTTTGTTAATTTCCATATTGCAGTAAATGCTCTTTTAAATTTAAAGTTTGTCTCATTTCATGTCCCTAACCTTTAAATCACTTTTCAAGCCATCTCACTGCAACTTTTTTTACCTTTTTGTAACATTTATTTTGAATAATCTCCCTCATCTGGTTATGATAATTATCATAGTCTTTCATACACATAAATCCTCATATTGCTCTTTCATATGGATCTGGTCAAGTTGAGAAAGAGTACACCCCTGACCCAAAAAAAAAAAAAACAAAACAAAACAAAACAAAACAAAAAACCCTTCAAAGTTAGAACTTTCTTTCTTCAATCTTACTTTACATATGAATAAAGATCACCAACGCAAAAAGACTCTCAATTCCAAGGTTCGGCATAGTATTTTTGCCCTTATGCAACAGAGGACAAGGAGAAATATTGAGTCATTGACAAATTGTTTTGTCTATGAAACTCCTTATGGTAAGCGCAGTAAATCTATGGATAATGAGATGAGAAATGATACCATAAACACTACTATTGCAATGAACTGATATGCTTTTAACCCAATATGCTTTTAACCTAATTGTTGGGACAGTGCAGCGGAAAAACAGGATCGTCAAGCAACAAAAAGAAGAGATGAGATATTCCGAAATAGAGAAAGCCAACACACAATTTAACGTGATTTCACCGATCAAACAGATCATGTGTACATTCACAGGAGAAAGAGAGAACTTTATTAAACTTTGAGAGAGTACAATGACAAACACTCACACATCTCGCTAAGAAAATTACAAGCCTTTTGATGGCTGATCGAGCTAAACCTACACAAAAAAAAATACAGAAATTTAGAACAGTATTAGGTCCTCAATTCTACCGTGTAGCTTAGGGCTAACGGGTCGTGATCCACAGAAAGGGACAGCGATGGAA
The DNA here is from genome assembly GCA_038442645.1 of Agave tequilana. NCBI lineage: Eukaryota > Viridiplantae > Streptophyta > Magnoliopsida > Asparagales > Asparagaceae > Agave > Agave tequilana. Next base: position 57,296 of record JAVJIF010003425.1, on the reverse strand, counting down.
GCGTTGTGTAAGTTTCTCTCTTTTAATTTTCGAAACTAATTAATATTTATCTTTTCAATTTTATAAAATAAAATAAAATTATTATGTTAAGTAAGAAGAAGATGGTAGAAGAAGAGATGATGGTATCGTTGTTGTTTTTATCTATAAAGAAAAGGAACCAAAAAGATATAAAGAAAAGTGTTGATGCAAAAATTAGAAATAAAAAGAAATAAAAGAAGAATATTTACCTCTACTGTTGAACCATAATGAAATTTACCTTAGCATCGAGTAAAGCAACGTAGTAGAAAAGAATAAAAAGAAAGAAAGGCTTCGGTGAGATTGAGCACAACGAAGAAAAGTGGGAAACCTCCATTGATTATCACCTTCAATATAAGTTTCTTGAAGAAAAGATCACAATAGTGTCACTCTACAATAATTCTTCCTCTCTTTTGATCATGTAACTCTCTCTAGCCTAAAAATAAATTAAAAAAGAAAATAAAAGTTACAATGAAGAAGAAAAGAAAACATAAACTAAATCTCTCTCTGAATGGTGCCCATTTTGCCTTCGAGGTATGAGGGTATTTATAGGAGAAAACCAGAGGGATAGAAACATATGAAGATAGGAAGAGCTGGATATTTCTTAATTTGAATTCTCTCTTTATCTCCAAACTTGATTTGATTTATCCAGAAATTCAATTCTAATCTGCAGTTTGTTGGCGTGTTGATTACTGAATATCACTTATCAAATGATAGAATTGGAACAAGTGATCAACAGAAGAATTATAGCCCTTTAAATTTTCTTTCTGTAGCATCTTGAATCATCAGATTTAAGTTTCAGTAGCGAAAGTTATGATTAAAATGCTAAACTGTATCCAGCCTAAATCTGAATCTAAATTGCTTCATCTCATCCGTTGATCTTCTCTCTATCCATTTATCCTCTTGGATTTTTAGTTTGTCTTATATAATTGATAAGATATTCATTTATCTTCAGCAAAACCGATGGAGTTTTTAAACAATCCATTTTTTTCTTGAATTTAGATGATATTACCTTATCTGATATATCCAGTTTTAGATAAAATAACTTCTAAAACCTTTGGATTTGAATCGATCCCCTTTCTTTTAAACTTTTAAATTTAATTGTATAAATTTCATGATTACCTTCTCCCTATCATACCCTGCATGAATTAGGACATTAAGAGAAATTATTTGCAATATTCATTATATAATATATGTAGGAATGTAATAATATTTATGCAATATATGTGTCCAAACAATGGCCGCCTACAACAGCGAAACCATATGGCTAAAACTTCTCCCACGAATCTCTCTTTTTCTTATTTTTCTCTCATACATTTAAGGTCACCCTAAGAGGTTATTTATAGATCATAGGATCATCCTACTTCTACACAAACTTCAACAATACAAACAGCGCCGCCTCAGAGGAGAAGAAAACTCGAGTTCAATTCAAACTGAAAACAGATTCGAAAAGAAAACTGCCAGAACCGCCTATTAGTCGACTTATATGCAAGTTAGTCGACTAATGAGTATATTAATTAACTAATCAATGTTATAAGTCGACTACTGAGATTACCCAACTCTCTGTTGCGTTCCAAACCGACTGATTAGTCGACAAATGAGATGTGTTAGTCGACTAGACTGCTGCATCTCTTCGTGCTCGTCCGTTCTTCAACCTCTGAAGCTTTGTCTACTTTCACGATGTATTTGAGGTAAAAATCCTAACAATCTCCCCCTTAACTTGAATTCGTCCAAGTCTGAGATAGCCATCATATTCCATGTGCTCACATCAATGGACAATTGAACAACTCTTGACTCCATCTCTATCTCACTCCTTCTCCATAACCCCCTCCTGGGTTCACAACTTGATTAGATCGAACAAATTCAGGCTCAACTTGAACTTGATCACCCAATGATTTTGATCCAAGCGGGATTTAGAAGAATTTGCTCCAACGCAAGAGTAAATGATGTGGACTTCCTTGCTGTGTGCCGGCGTCGTCCAGTTCCAATTTACCTTTAGGGTAAAACTGAATATCCGAGCTTGAAACCATCATAGTCTCTGATTGTTCCACAAGTTCCAATCTTGAATCTGAGGATAACTGCAATCCACAAACTGTAACCTCCGAATTTCGCAATATGTAAACATTCTAGACACGATCGGCCTGAAACTTCACATGGGCAACTTTGAAAACTTCCATAAGTTCACCTTCAAAACTAAAATTGAACCATTCTCTATGTAGGGCTCGAAGAGAGAGATGTTACCTTGAATCCTTGATTCGGGAACATGAAGAACACCTTGTAGTGTAGTGACGCATCCATCATAAGAATGAAACTGGATTGTTCCTTTACCAATCACCTTACTCGTAGTAGAATTTTTCATAGAGACCACTCCCCTTTGAACCAAAGTGTGTGAGAAGAACATCTTCCTATCGAAACTGATATGTTGTGAACATCCATAGTCAATGATCTATCTATCTTTGTTACTGGTCGGACTATTTGTAACAGATAGAACGTCACACTTATCTTCGTTCCCTTCAGACAGTTCAATGACATTAGCATCTTATTGTTTCTTAATGTGAATCCAACAATCAGCTCTAATGTGCTAATTTTTGTGACACCAGTTGCACACCAAATTATTATATTTTGGTTTACCCGTGAAACTTTCATTATTACTCTTCTTCTTAGTAAAGTATTCTTGCCTGGGATTATTGTGATAAGACTCCCCTGTCAACTGCTTGTCAATTTTGTCCTTGTTGAGCAGATGCCCCTTAACCTAATTAACCTTGATAGTTGATTTGTCTCTATAGATGATAACTTTCCTAAAGCCTTTATATGAAGGAAAAAGATATAGTAATAGAAGTGCTTGATCCTCATTTTCTATCTTAACTTCTATTTTATCTAAATCATTGATGATAGAGAAAAAATTTGCAATGTGAAACTTAATAGGTGTACCTTCATGCATGCGGAGAAGAAAAAGACGCTGCTTCAAAATCAACCGATTCACCAACGACTTCTTCAGATAATAATTCTGAAGTCACTCCCACAGCGAGGATGATATTTTCTCTGAAGAAAACTCATCCAACACTACATCCACCAAGTAAAATTGAATAGCCGTCAAGGCCTTCTCATCCAACTCCTGCCAAATTTCTTCTTTCATGTTTTCAGGCATTTTCTCCTTCCCAAATAGTGCTTTCTTCAATCCTCTCTAGGTCAGGATGGCGTTCATCCTAATATATCACCTGTTGAAATTGATGACACCATCAAACTTCTAAATATCGAACTTGATTGCAGACATCTTCATGTTGACATTGCTCTGATACCAAATGTTGCAATGAACTGATATACTGTGATACCATTTGTTAGGACCACACAACGAAAAAACGAGATCGTCGAGCAACGAGAAGAAGAGATGAGATATTGTGAAGTAGAGAAAGTCAATACACAATTTAATGCGGTTCCACCGATCAAACAGATTACGTCCACGAGAGAAGAGGGAGAAATTTAATTAAATTTTGGGGTAGTACAATGAGAAACACTCATACATCTCGCTAAGAAGATTACAAGCCCTTTAATGGCCGCCTAGAACAGGGAACTTTTATGGCTAAAACTTCTCTTACAAATCTTTCTTTTTCTTATTTTTCTCCCATACATTGAAGGCCAACCCCAAGGGGTTATTTATAGACCATAAGATCATCCTAGTTCTACACAAACTCCAGCAATGCGAACATCACCGCCTTAAAATAGAAGAAAACTCGAGTTCAGCTCAAATTGAAAACAGATGCAAAAAAGAAAACTGTCAGAATCGCCCTATTAGTTGACTTATGTGCCAGGTTAGTCAACTAATGAGTATATTAGTCAGCTAATCAATGCTATAAATCGAATACCGAGATCACTCTTTGTTGTGTTCCAAGTCGACTGATTAGTCGACTAATGAGATGTGTTAGTCGACTAGACTACATGCATCTCTTCACGCATGCATCTCTTCTTGCTCGTCCATTCTTCGACCTCTAAAGCTTAGTCTACCTTCAGGACATATTCGAGGCAAAAATCCTAACAAATGGTACTTAGAACCCATTGTAGGAAAACAAGATACTGAAAAGAGCAATTTTTCTTGCCAGCTAACTATTAAGCGCAAGTATGTATAAAGTTCCTCCTAAACTTTGTAATTGTGTTAGAGTTGATCAGAGATTAACAAGTACTTTGTATTTTTTCCACCCTTTTTGGGATAGTTAAATATTAATTATAGGAAAAAAGAAACTCTGTGCAACAAACTTTCACTTATTATGCTTCCACTGCTTCAAAAAAGAAGGGGGAAAACTGCAATAAACAGCTACACAAAGATATGCACAATCCACAATATAAGATAATATTAATCAGCAGTAGATAAAGACAACTAAAGAGTACAAAAAACTGAAGATAGCATCGACCCAGATCCCAATTTGATACAAAACTTGCGGGAACTAAATCAAAAACAGAAATTGGCAAAAACCCAGAAGAGGGTCCCTTGAAAAGGGCATGTGCTGACCTGGATTTTCTGAATTTTCTCTAATTTTGGTTGGAGTCCTCGTCCCCCTTCCTGCGTTTGCGGTAGTTCTCCTCGTAGTGCTTGGCAATGGCGACGCCGAGGTCGGCCATCTGCTTGATGTTGGGGACATTGTAGTTCTGGGCGATGTAGACGCCTACAGTCGTTCCGAACGCAGAGGAGAAGCAACTCTTGATGAAGCCCATCTCTTTGACCTCTCTCCGTCTCTCTCTCTTCACTTGGGACCTGATGATTTCTTTTTGGGAATTAATTGGGGTTCAAATAGAGAGGGAATTTGTGATCCCTTCCCTTCCCTGAGAAACTTTGAAACTCGGGAGTCTGGGAACTCTCCGACGCTTGGTTTTCTTCTGGGGGAGATTATCTTTACTCCCGGAGAAAAGATCGTTTGACCCTCCGTGATGCTTTTTTATTTTTTTAATCACAAACCCACAAATACCCAACTTTGTTCAAGCTCTCCGTTTTATTTTTAGCCACATAGGCCATTATTTTGAGGTTAAATGTAGAATGCCCCTTGCTGTAATCATGATGAGCTGAAATATGTGAGACAAGCACCTAACGTATAGAAAAGATGCAAGCTCATAAGTTATTCATTTGTAATATCGAATTTGTCCATCGCCTATCACGTACAGAAAAATATTCAAACTCAAAAGTCGTTCACCTGTTATAGCAAATTTGCTCATCTAGTGAGAAAAATATATAAGCTCAGAAGCTATTCATGTGTAGTATTGAAGTTGTCCACTTGGTGCAGAAAAAAGTTCAATCTTAGAAATTAATCTACATGTATCATTGAATTTGTCTACCTAGTGCGTAAAAAATGTTCAACCTCAAAAACTGTTTACCTGTAGCATCGAAGTTGTACATCTGGTATAGGAAAATGTGCAAGCTTATAAACTATCCATCTTTAACATCGAATTTGCCTATGTAGTTGTGTTATACAATTTTCTTTAAATAAATTTTTGAATAATGTGAGATTTAAGATTTAATAGCATTTAATGCTGGTATTGCTGATCTAAGAGCTTTGATATGTTTATTTTACGAGAAAGTGTTTACATTTTTCATATTTAATACTAATTGGGAAAATAAAAATAAGAAATTTTCTATTTAGTTTTTTTTTTTAAACAAATTGTTAGGATTTTGCCTTGCTTTAAGAGAAGATGATGGTCCAAGAAGATCCAATCGAATTGGAGAAAATGAGGGCTTGAAGCAGAAGAAGAGAAACAGATCAAAGAAAGTTAGTCGACATATAATCTACTAACAAAGACTAGGGTCGACTAATCACAAGTACTAGGACTGATACAGAGAAAGATACAGAAAAGAAGCTGTTTACAGTAGTCTACTATATAAACCTATTAGTCGACTAATGGAAGGGATTAGTCGACTAGGTCAAAATACTAGTCGACTATACGGGGCGTTTTCTGAAACAGAATCAGTTTCTTTTTCAGGTGCCGATTTCCTTTTCTAGTAGAATACAAATAGGACTCTGTTTCTATTCAATTAGGGATTTGTTTTTAAAAATTAAATGGTGTAGAATTCTTCTAGATCAAGAAGATCAACTCCTAATAGTATTGATCAAAACTCTCCAAATATTCAAAAGCCAAGATCATCTTATAGTTCAAATAGGAGTCAGTATTGTAAAATCCTATAAATAAAAGTTGTAATCAAGAACTGTAACACACAGAAAATACTGATCTCAGTGAGAAAAAAGTGGAGAACACCAAGGAGATCAGAAGGAAGTCAAGAAAGAGAATAGCAAGGTAAAGGTGCATAGAGATAAGTATACTCATATTGTCGAATTCCGTAAATGTCGATCATGAGAGTAACAATTGGTATTAGAGCACCAATTTGTTACAACAATTGGTACCAGAGCTAAAGGTTGATGAAGGGCGATATGTCTAAGATAGGAAGTTTTACGAAAAAGTTCGAGATCGAGAAGCTCAATAGTAAAGGAAACTTCGGCTTATGGTAAAGAGAGTGAAGGCGTTGTTGATTCAACAGGGTCTTTACAAGACTTTACCAAGTAAGTCATCAAAAACTACAGGTACGTCAAAAGAGGATTGAGAGGAGATGAATTTAAATGCGGCAAGCACGATCCAACTACGTCGCACAAATGAGGTGATGTACAACGTGATGGATGAAGAAACGACTACAAGATTGTGGTCAGGGTTAGAAATATTGTATATGACAAAAAACCTCTCCAACAAGTTATATCCCAAGAAACAACTATATGGGCTACGCATAAATGAAAGGACAGCTGTGTTGGAGCATCTAAACTTCTTCAACAAAATCTTCAGTGAGCTTCTAGCTGTTGATGTCAAGATCGACGAGGAGGACAAGGCGTTGATACTTCTCAGTTCGCTTCCACAGTCATAAGATCACATCGTCACCACCATGCTCTACGGTAAGAAAACTCTCATATTGGAAGAGGTCGCGTCAACTCTCTTATCTAATAAGATTAGAAAAAGGCCAAATCAAGAAGAGCAAAAAGGATCGGGTTTGGTGGTAACGGGAAGGAAAGAAAGAGGAGAAGGAAAGAAAGGTCTTGACTCGTCAAAGGCGTATTACTTTTGTCATAGAGAAGGTCATTGGAAGAACAACTGTAAGCATCGGCAAGAGTGGTTAAAGAAGGGGCAAGCTGCTGAGGCAGATGTAGCATTGACCGGTGTAGAAGACACCGAAGTATTAATGGCTTTCTACGAAGATAACACTTCTTAAGGTAAACGTTGGATATTTGATTCGAGTAGCACAATTTATGCATGTTCCCAAAAAGAGTTGTTCAACTCTTTGATTGTAAAGGAGGAAGGGATTGTCAAAATGGTAAATGGCTCGGCTTGTGAGGTCATTGGGATTGATACAGTCAAGATTACAGAAAGAGATGGGACAATGCGTGCTCTGGAGGCGGTCTGATTGTCTCGGAAGCATGATACAATCTAATATTTATAAGGTGCTTGACGAAGAAGGATGCTGACTCTAAGTGCAACAAGGCATCGTCACAGTTAGTCAAGGAGATAGGGTAATCCTAAAAGGAGAGAAGTGTGAAGGGCTATACAAGCTGGAGGAAGGAAACTCAGTTCAAGGTGGAGTTTCAAGGATAAGCTTGAAAGGGAGTTCATCGCGAGCTGGAGCTTCAAGGAAGACTGCAACGGGAAGTGAACCGAGTAAAAGTGCTACAGAAAGAAGAATGGGTGCATTTATACAAGGCCCGAGATGGTCCAAGCTATGGCTGTAAATCAGCCAAAGGCCCCGAGGAGAGGGGCAAGGGTTAAAGGCTTCACGACACGATTACAACTAAGGAAAGAACTAATGTATTAACCGAAATCTCAAGTTGTTTTACTAAAGTCTTGAAAAGCAAATCAAGATGGAGATTGTTAGGATTTTTTCTTGCTTTCAAGAGGAGATGATGGTCCAAGAATATCCAACCGAGATGGAGAAGATGATGGCTTGAAACAGAAGAAGAGAAGCAGATCAAGAAAAGTTAGTCGACTTATAGTTGTCTAACAAAAACTACTAGTCGACTAATCATAAGTACTAGTCGACCAGGACGAATACAGAGAAAGATATAGAGAGGAAGCAGCTTATAGCAGTCGACTGTATAAACCTATTAGTCGACTAATGGAAGGGATTAGTCGACTAGGCAAAAATACTAATCAACTATACGGGGCGTTTTCTGAAGCAGAACCAGTTTCCTTTTCAGACACCGGTTTCCTTTTCTGGTGGAGTACGAATATAACTCAGTTTCTATTTAATGAAGAATTTGTTTTTAATGATTAAAGGGTTTAGAATTCTTTTAGATCAAGAAAATTTACTCCTAATAGGATTGATCAAGATTCTTCAAGCATCCAAAAGTCAAGCTCAACTCATAGTCCATATAGGAGTTAATATTGTAAAATCCTATAAATAAAGGTTGTAACCAAGCATTGTAACATACAGAAAATACCAATCTCATGGAGGAAAAAGTGGAGAACACCAAGTAAATTAGAAGGAAGCCAAGAAAGAGAGGAGTAAGGTGAAGGTGCATAGAGATAAGTATACTCATATTGCTAAGTTTCGCAAATGTCGATCCTGAGAGTAATAATTGGTATTACAGCATCGATTTGTTACATTACAAATTAGGCTATTATTTTTTTATCTTAGGCTATTGTATTTTTCTTATAAATTTAATTTTTTGAATTCTTTTATCGCAACATTGTTCCCAATAAAGTGTTGTCACTAATTCGAGATTAATATATTAAACTAAAAAGGTGGATAAGTTTATATGAAATGTAGACATATTGAACAAAAATGGACAATTTTAAATGAAAAATAAAACTAAAAGATAGATAGTTCTATACAAGAAAGAGACTTGATTAACTAAAAATGTGGACAATTTTATGCAAAATGTAGACAATTTTATATGAAAGATAGACATAAAATAAACTTAAAGGTGGAAAATTTTACAGCAAAGATAGACATATTGAACTAAAAGATGAATAATTTTATATAAATTTAAACATATTGAACTAAAAAGTGGACAATTCTATACCAAAAAAATAGAACTAAAGATAGACACTTTTATATAAAAGTAGACTTTTTTGACTAAAAACATGAACAATTTTATACGAAAGGTGAAAATTTTATAAGGTAGATAGACATAAATGAACATAAAAATGGATAGTTTAATAGTAAAGATAGATATATTGAACTAAAAAATGGACAAATTTATATGAAATATAAACATACTGAACTAAAAAGTGGACAATTTTACTAAATATATTTATGTTTGTTGTAAAACTGTCCACCTTTAAATTCATTATGTATACCTATCGTATAGAGTTATTCACAATTTTAGTCAAATATGTCCATATTTTGCATAAAATTATCTATCTTTTAAACATATTATTATCTAAAATTAGTGAAACACTATTGAAAATACTGCTAAGATAAAAAAAATTCAGAAAATTAAATTTATAAGAAAAAAATAATGGCCTAAGAGGAAAAAAAATAATAGCCTAATGTGCTTACAAGAAGAAACAAAGTTAAATAGAAAATGTCTTATTTTTATTTTGTTAATTAAATATTATACAAGAAAATTGTAAACAATTTTTTATAAAATAAGCATATTAAATATTTAAGAACAGCAATACAAGCATTAAATGCTATTAAAACCTTAAATCTCACAAATCTCACATTATTCAAGGTTTTATTTAAAAAAATCCTATAACAGAACTACACGTAGACTGTTTCTGACTTTACACTTTTTTTTACATAAGATGGACAACTTCAATACTATCGGTGAATAGTTTCTAAGCTTGCATTTTTTCTGCGCCAGGTGAACAAAATCAATGTTATGATGGATAATTTCTGAATTTGCACTTTTTTACATGTCAGACACATTTAATGCGCCTCACATGTTCCTGCTAGCGTCAGTAGGTGTTGATCCACTTCAAAGGACGAGACAAGATTATGAAAATACTTCGTACCAATATTGTCTTTTTGTGGGAATAAGGGGTAATCACATGGGTAATTTGGTCAAAGGGTTTTTTTTGATAATAATAATAAAAAAGCACCGAGGGGCTTATCGAAACATGGAAATTTTAGTTCCTTTTCAATTGGCTTTTGAGAGAGGGATTGTGGAACAAGGAGACAAATTTTGTTTTTCTTTTTGTTCATTTCTGAAAACTGATTTATATTAGGGACATTTCGTTACACCCTCTATGTTAAATTGTAATTAGGAAAAAAATCCAGCTTTATGATTTTGTTCGCTTCAGCTACGTTTTTTTTAAAGTAAAAATGTGCGCCCACGTAAGGGTAAGCATCAGTCGATTTGGTTCGATTTTGCTATTTTTTGCAAAACTGAACCGAAACGATTAGACTTAGGAACCGAACCGAACCGACTTGGTTCGATTTTTTTGTTAGGCCTATATATTTTCACCATTTCTTGTATTTTTTAATCACCATTATATTATCATCTTCTAATATTCTAATCTCAAATATCAAATATCCAAATTATAAACAAGAAAAAGACCTAACCTCGATGTGAATTTAAATTTCATGTTCTAGAACTTTTACACAGTAATTAAGCTCTTATTATCAAAACTCACATAATTATTACTAATTTCTAATGTAAAGAATGCAAAAGAAAGAAATGTACTAATATAAATATTATTCTCAATTGTGATGCTATACTTAACATAACTTTTACATGTTCAACATAAAAAGATAGTATTACTATAAATAATGAGATAAAGTTCTACCAGCTTTTGTTATGAACCACATGATTCAATAAACTGAATTTGGGTGGCGTGATATATAGGGGTGAAAGATTCAGTTTGGTTCGATCGGGTTCGGGTTTTGGAACCCAAAACGAAACTAGACCGAGCTAGAGCAGTTTGGTTCAATTCAAGTTTCGGGTTTTGATCGATTATTTCAGTTATTCCCAACTCCACTCACCCCTCGGGGCAAGTGCTCAACTCCTATTCAAACTCAAAATAAATGCAGGAGTAAACCAAATCTATTCCTAACTGTTCCCAACTCTTCTTTCTAAAACTACTTGCTCTAACTCGGCCCAACTCTACTTACCAAACAAGGCTTAAGAAATACTGGGAAACAAAAAATTTATGCTCCTAAGTATAATATCAAAGCAATCAATTTCTGAAAAATTTATCTTCTTCATTTATACTATGGTAGCCAAAGTTAATATCAAGTATATAAATAATTATGTTACCATAGAAAAATCAAATTAAGTGGTGTGAAAAATAAGATTGAAATCTCAGTAATAACTACCAAGAGTAATAATCATATGGGACAGTCATATAATTATTCTCTTATATATTGCGGGCAAGTAGGACTACAGGGTTGTTAATTTCACTAAATAATATTATAAAATATATTTTTTATATTTTAGAAAAACAGATATAAAAAAATTCAATGATAAAAGATTGGTTTTGCTTTATGGGAATTAACATTTATTTAAATTTGAATATTAGATTTTAAACTCGTAACATCTTTTTCATTCTTACTTCTTGGTTTCATCTCCTCACTGTATTTTATCATTTGTTCATAATAGATACAGTATTCTCCTAATAGTACAGTAGGATTAAATAACAATCATACTATAATTTTAGATCTTTATCGATATGTCATGATCTAACTTTTCAAGTAGAAAGTTACATAAATATCCATGCACATTTTCTAATTTGTATATATTTTTCATAATTTATGAAAAAAAGAGATTCACCTTGCAAAACAAAAAGGACATTTTCCCAAAACATTACTAACTAATTCTAAAATTGATCTCTCTTAAACATATTCCAAAATCGACTTCTGACATGTCATGTCGACGACGAGGCGGTTCGTTCCGCCAGCGTGGCGCCCGCACACATCCGTGTCGATTTTTGATTCATTCAAAGTTGTCAATTTCAGGCGAGTCAATATTTTTTTTTTTTTTTTGACTATGTATTGTCTTGTGCGTGGTTGCCAACTCCAAACAAGGGAATATTTCATTTTTAAATCTTAACTTGTCTGGTCTGGAGTTGCCAACCCCTGGACGAGCGGCCAATTATTCCAAGCACCATATTTTGTTTTTCTCTCGCCTTGAGAAAAAAAACATCAAGCACCTTGAGATCCCTGCACTTTTTCACAATCGCTTGATCCCAATGTCCGAAATCTCCCAGCACCACTTGATCCCCAGCCTCTCGCGATCCACCGTCAGCCTCGCCAGCCCCACATCCATCACCCCAAATACTATCCTGCATCACCTCCCTCAACCCCCTCGCTGCTGCCGCAACCTCCTTGTCCTCGACCCAAACGCAGTGCGACAAATCCACCACCTCCAATCCCGTGCACGCCGCTGCCACCGCCTCCACCCCCCCTCCACCCCACCCCGCTCGCCCTCGACAGGTCGATCTGCCTCAGGCTCCTCCCCGTCACTACCCGGCAGCGAGCGATCAACACCTCGTCGGCGAACGACGGGCAGGAGGAGAGGTCGAGGGACTCGACGGCGGGTTAGTGGCAGAGGAGGGGGAGGAGGAACTCACGGTGGAGGGTCGTGAGGTGCCGGCTGCCCAACTGCATGGCAGAGATGAAGAAGCAAAACAACAACGAGAGATCAAGAACTCAAAGGAATGTTTTTGATTTCGCTCATCTGGGGTTGCAACCCCGGACAAGGCAATACCGAGTCAAAAAGAAAAATTTGTCTTGTTCGGGTTTGACAACGCGGACGAGTCGAGAGAAGGTTGATTTTTGAAATTATCAAAACTAACTAAAGGATGATTTTCTCTCTTGACTCGTATGCAAGTTTTTTCTGTTTACCTGTTCATCTTCATTCGTGAGAAAAAAAGCAATATAGATTCCTCTTTTTTTCTTTTTTTCTCGGCTCCCCTTATTTCTTGCTCCGGCTACTCTCTCCTCTTCTTTCTGAATTGATTGATCAGTTTCTCATCGGTAACATTGATATACTAGTTTGTGTTTTTTGGGATGATTTTTTTTTTTCAAACAAAGCCCAAACAAAAACTGGAGCAGAATCCAAGTAGCGGAGAGACGGATGACACATACCCCCTTCCCTGTCTCAGAAATCCCCGTCACACTTCGATGAAATCAAGATCCTCTCTCCCCTCAACGCCACTGGTCTGATACTCCGCTGGACCACCCTCAAGGCCAAGATGGTGTCCGCCTCCACCCTCGATCTCGACCGCTGCGGCGCCTTCCCCCTCTCCCTCACCTCTCTTTGCCCTTGCAAGTCACGAGCCCTAAAACCCCTAACCTTTTCCCGCCACCCTTCGGACATCAAGCTCACTGTCGCCTTCCGCCCACCCCACGGTGGTTTCCGGCGTTCCGTCTCCGCCTTCGTTTCGTTGTCCGGCGACGGGGCGAAGACCGACGGCGGCTGGCGGAGTGATGTGAAGGCAGTGGAGGTGATTGAATTCTTAACTTTCTCCGTTGGAATTTTGTGTTTTGATGATGCAAAGGTATCAGTTTATTCTGGTGATGGAAATTTGTTGTTAGAATTTCGTAACCTCATCGGCATTACTGTGAGAACAAAAAGTCTGTAGCTTTGTGAAAGTGAGGTTGCTATTAAGCATAATTTCTATCTAAATCCGTGCACAGCGATAATACCAGTTATGATAGAAGCTTTTAATCCACTTGTAGTGTTAGGTGCACAGCATAAATACTTTCTCGCAGATCATCTCTCCTTGGAGCCATGTTTGCGGTTAAATTTTAACACTTAACAATTACAATCATCTGTCAAATGAATTAACATTCAAGTTCACATATGATCGACATCATCTAAACCTTTTCTCATCAAACAGGGCATGATTGCTTGAACAATTTGAAGAAAAAAATTCAAATGGTTATCCAACCTATGCTAACCTCTAACTTGGTGCCAAATTCCTTGCCAAGAAAACCTTGGACCCAAGAAAGTCTTACCGTAGATCCTAGAAGGGCAGTAAGCAGGTTGCAAAACCTATAAGTCATGCAGTTTAAGCTCTTAGAACCAAGGTGCAAGCCCACCAATATTCTCGGAGCTAAGAGTCTAAAAGAAAGGGGAAGGTGATAGGTTTTCTGTTGGGAAATACAATCAACTATATAAGGGACCGGACAAATAAAGCAAAAAAGCCAAGTAATAAGTTTCTCAGTTCAAGTTTGTATATAAATTGTGTTCTAGGATCACCTTCAGCTTAAAGTCCTGCCATTTATTATTAGATATAGATTGGCCTCTCATCTCAGTGGAATTTAAAACTTTTGGGGCCAATTGTTCATTTTTTTTTCAAGTATGTACCCACCAAGATTTCATTATTTCACCAACTTTAAATTTTGATGAAAGTCCATTTACTCATATATATATATATATATATATATATATATATATATATATATATATATATATATGAGGAATCTGTATCTCAGCTGCAAGCTGAGAGAGACTCTCAGCTGGCGCAACGTGGCTGAATTTCAACCACGATTTTGGGTGCTGGTACCATAGTCGCAGTTTTTTATGAGGACTGTGATTAAGTCGCAGTGTTTTTATGAGAACTGCTTCCATGATCGCAGTCTTTTTTAAGGACTGCGACTTGGTCACAGTTTTTTTCTGAGTACTGCTATCATGGTCGCAATCCTAATTACACTGAAAATATATGATTTTTAGGACTGCGACCATGTCACAGTGGTTTTGCGACTATGTTGTAGTAAGTTGCGGCTATATTGAAGTGACAGCTGAGAGAGTCTCTCAGCTGGCGGGTGAGGTACATTCTCTCTCTCTCTCCCCCCTCTCTCTATATATATATAGAGAGAGAGAAAGGGGGGAGAGAGAGAGACTCGTGTCATTCCGGAAGGATTCGAACCCGAATCCTTCCCACCCAAATACCAACACCCGACATTCAAATACAAGATCTATTCCGTTGAAGTTATCTATATTATATAAAGTAACTAAAAATAAAAAAAATTAAGTGTTTTGAATACTTATTGCCATCCATCAAGCGAGGCAAAATGGACGGTCGAAAGTAGTGAGTTGGTTAGATCTATGTCTTTAGACAAACAAATTCTCGATCCGGCTATTTGATCATTATCTAAACATTTAAAAATCCCTACAAATCAATTTTTGTTAGGTTTCAAATATTCTACACCGTTAAACTAACCAACTCATTATTCAGATCATTCGCAGGGCCGGTCCTAGGAAATCCAATGCCCTGGGCAAAATTCTAAAGTATGCCCCTAAGCACACTAATCACAATTATGTCCAAAACAAATCTTTTTTATCAAATAATTATTTTTTTACTGTCTTTTTACTCTAAGAATGGAGTTTCCACTCTGTTTTCGTGGAAGCACACAGGCTCTGAGGTAGAGCTCACTTGATTATCACAAAATAATAATAATAATTAGAAATGAAGATTCTACATTAAATGATAAGATTGAAATCATAGAACAAATCTAAAAACCATTTTGAGAAATAAGAATTAAAAGTAATGTCTTTGGTGAGACCTGTGTGCAAAAGGAAACACCTTCAAATTGCTCTAATAAAAAAAACAGATTATCAAAAACCATTAACTTTTGCCAAGTTTCAGATACCATAGAATTTCATATTTCTTCTCAAAATTTGCCATTCATGACATGTGAATACTTATTTCTGTGCACATATTGTAGCTAAATTATCTTAATAGACTTTTCTTGATCAAGAATTTAAGTTTTTTTTATGGATGCAGACATACCAGTCATTTATACATACAATTAGATATAACCAGAACAAACTAAAGTGAACCAAATCTATTATTAAAAACACTTGACATTATCTTATGAAAAGATCCCTATAATCACACATATAGGTCATAATTTAGATCAATATAATTTAAATTAATTTAATTAGACTCTTAATCAAGATCCCTACCTTGCCAAATTTCTGGCGGCTGGCTGGCCTCCTCACGCCACCATGCGCATCTGCTACGACCGCGATTGTTGTTGTCGCTCCTACTGCGGTTGCTGCTCCTACTGCGGTTGCTGCTCTGTTGTTTCGAACAGAGAAAGAAAGCAGAGAGTTAAGAGAGGGAGAGAAAATTGAGAGAGGAAGAGGGAAATTGAGAGGTTCAGAGAAAACCTTAGAGAAAGGGAGAGTGATTGAGTGAGGATCAGAGAAAAAATTGAGAGAGAGAGATAGAGATAGAGATTGAGATTGGAGCGGGAGTGGGTTGAACTGAGGAGAGGAAGAAGAGGATTTCTTTTTTTTTTTTTGTTAGAGAGAGCGAACGGTTGGGGTCACGGGGAAGTGGAAGAGGCGGGTGTTGTGTTGGCCTGTTGGGGTATGGGGAAGTGGAAGACTTGAAGAGGTTGCATGCAACATGCTCACTGCATGACCCTGGGCCCAAAAATACAGCATGCTCATTTTTCTTTTTTAATCACTATAGGGGTACTCTTTTTTTTAATACTCTATAATATGAGCTTAAATAAAATTTTGGGCCCCTTTGATTTTTGGGCCCTGGGCGGTCGCCCTAGGCCAGGGCCGGCCCTGGCCGTCCGTTTTCCCCCTATTTGATGCATAGGCAAAAAGTATTTAAAATACTTGATTTTTGATTTATAGATACTTGAAATAATATAGATCAACTTTAACGGAATGGATCTTGTATTCGAATGTTATAGGGTTGTATTTGAGTGAAAAGGATTCGGGGTCGAATCCTTCCGGAATGACACAAGTCTCTCTCTCTCTCTCTCTCTATATATATATATATATATATATATATATATATATATATATATATATATATATATATATATATATATATGAGATCTCAAATACCTAATCTACTTAGAGGTCTAAATTTGGGTCTTTCCAACAAATGAGAGTTCATCTAATTTTTTAATGTTAAATATTCAATCCACTTATAGGCTTGAATCTTTCCAACAAATGGGAATTCATTTAATTTCTAATCCACTTGTATGCTTAGATCTTTCCAATAAATGGGAATTCATTTAATTGTTAATGTTAGCAAATAACATTGAATTTCTCCAAAATGGATTATTTACCTTTTAGCCTGGACTCTTACTTATTCTGGGTAAATTTGGAGTTTTGCTCCTTGGCTCGCGAACTTACATTACTTTAAACTGCACACCTATAAAGGTAGGTCTACTGAGATGCTACTTGCCTTCAAGATTTTATGGTGAGGGCTACTCTGTGCACAGTAGGAATTCAACACATCTTCATTCACGTTTATATCTAAGTTACAAAATAAATCAGTTGTTTGAAATTTCAGCCATTTATTACTGAATGAAGGTTGCATACTTGCATTCTCATCCCAATGGGAACTTTTCGGCGAAATTTTCTGGTTGGTCAGTTTTAGTTTTGGTGTTATCCACCAAGAAAACCTTGGGGGAGAGAGTAATTGAACAATGACAAAGAAAAGAGATGATTATGTCTGAAAATCATTTTGATTTTATGTTGGGAGGTCAACTAAGTAAGCTATTTGCTTACTAAGACGATCAGTTGAAAAACATGGAGAAGAAGAGAGTTTTGTAGATCATCGATTTAGAAAAAGCTTATATTAGGACCCAAAGATAATGGGTCTACCACTCAAATGACGTGGAGTAGTAATTGGTATGAGAACAATTTAAGACGAAGCCATTCCCTATCACCATGGGCTTACACTAAAGGCTCACACCAAGGATCACATTAAACACTTATTTCATCAGTTATGAATGAACTTACTAAGTTTATTCCCAATGAGGTCCCATTGTGCATGTTGGATGAAGTCCTCGGGTGCATATTTTTTACTCATGATTTTGCATCATCAGATGATGAGATTAAAGAAGTGAGTTTTCAAAGTAGAAAAGTAGAGAGAAGCTTAAAATCTAAAGGATGTCAAATTGGCAAAAATAGGTAATATATGACTGCAACTATAACAAAGCACAAGGAGAAATGAGGTACATGCTTCACATGATGGCTAAGAAATACTAGGAGTCACCGCCATTTCTACTTAGAAATCAGTTATTCATCAACATGGTTAGTTAGAGGAGTACGTAGTTTATAGAAGCCAATAAGATGGTTAAAGTCGATAAGTGCTTCTGGAATGTTATGTAATCATAGAATACTCATCAAACTGAAGAAATTTCTAATAATATGGCTTTTTATGGAGCCAGCAATCCTTTACGAACTGAAATACTGGGCAGTTAAGAAATATATCCAGAAAATGACTATAGCTAAAATGAGAATGTTGAGACGGGTGAGTGGTACTATGCTAGAAGATAAGAATGAATGCATCCGTAAGGAGTTAAAGTTAGCTTTGATGGAGGTTTTGGTATGTGCAATGGAGAATAATAAGTGCACTAATTAGGAGGAGAGATGTTTTCATAGTTAATGGAACAATGAGGACTAGAGGTAGGCTTGAATAAACATGGATTGAGACAGTTTAAAAGAATATTGTATTTGTAAATTTATCAAGAGATGACTCTTAATGGAGATGAATGGCGAAAGAAACAAAGTTGTTGACCCAGAGTATAATGGCTTTGTTGTTCTTATTGTCGACGTTGTTGTTGTTGTTGTTGTTGTTATGATATCTACCTAGACTTAATCACTTCACTAATTATAAAACTCAGTACTCATCATTTCATGAATTTTCTTCATATGTATTAGTTTAATATGAATGTATCTAGTGATCCAACATATTTATTATTGTAGTGTTGTAGCCCAAAATTCCTGGCTTTCAATTCATTAATTTTTAATGTTAGCAAATATAATGATGGATTCTTCTAAGATGAAGGTTCTCCTTCTAGTGGAGACTCTTCTCTAGCATTACAGAATTGGGAGAGTTGCTCCTTGGTTTTTCAGACTTAGGTCGACTTGCATGCCAGATGATTCTTAAGATTTATGACATGGAGCACCTTGTTCGTAGTAGCCCTGGTTGCATACTCATAGAGGGCTGAGGTCAGGTTGGTCACCACTAGGAAATTGGTAAATTCTATTATGGAGCTTGTTTACTCTAATTGATAGTTGACTCTCTGACATATAGATTTCACTTTTGTATATTTGCTTTGCTAGACTGCAGCCTCCCTTTTCGTCCTATTCAAAATTTGACTAGGTTAACTATTCACAGCAATAGCAAAGAGAATGGAATGGAGTGTGCCAGTAATTTTCTGTCAAATATCAAAAACTTTGGTCAATATGGAGCCCCACTTTTAATTTTAGAATAATTAGGTTTCCTGTTGGCAAAAACTCTCAAATGTTTGGCTATTCTATAAAGGAGTAACAATTAAAATTTGAAAGATAAAGGACCAATCATTTCAACTAAAATTTTGTTATAATTAATACTTATCCATTGAAATTTCATGATTTTGATCACTGAGCAGATAATCCTAAGTTTGATGAGGGATTATGCTCAGAGCTGAAACATTGGTCATGTTCAGTGCCGTCTAAATCCATGTCTTTGGTGCAGGGATCACAGGATTTGGCTATTGATCAGCTGAGGAAGCGGGTGGTGTTTGGGCTGGGGCTTGGGATTGGTGCCGGCGGGATAGTTGTAGCTGGAGGATGGGTGTTTACTACAGCTTTGGCAGCTGCAGTGTTCGCTGCGTCCAGGGAGTACTTTGAGCTTGTAAGGAGTCGTGGGATTGCTGATGGGATGACACCTCCTCCGCGATATGTTTCTAGGGTTTGCTCTGTTATATGTGCTGTCATGCCTATACTAACATTGTAAGTTTCATTAGATATAAGTCTCCTTAATAAATTTGGTGTTTGAAAGTTGAGTGGGCTAATTATTTAAAACATTAAGGCTTCAGAAAACAAATATATATTAGAAGCTCCAAACTGTACACACATTGAATCATGTGTGTGCACAAACACAAAGACAAGAGTGATATTGATAAATAGTCGGCCGGTATCAATTAGTATATTGATCTTTGAATATTTTGCTCTGGTGGTAGACAATTTGTTGTACAAAATGGGAAGTCATTGATTCAAATCCAGTGTCATCTCAATGGAGGAGTTTCCAGATGAAAAAGGAAACACTCAGGAGTAGATTTTGAAAAACCAACTCATGAGTGCAAGTGTTTTTCAATAATTTGAAGAATACTATAATTCCTTTATTCTTTATTCTGGTGCCATTTATATCATCAATGTAAGGGTTCCTTAGGTGGGAACTTCAATGGATACAAAATAAATCAGTAGAATTGAATGCTAGTGTTAGCAACTTATGGATCATTGGATTGTATGCCAAAAATCAATGGCTAAAAGACATGGCTTGTTGATAGGAAGAGCATCATGTCAATGCAGACTTGTAACCAAATGCTTGATCAACATGATGGAGATGACTGCCATCTGACATGATAGTTGGCCTGTGCACTTGACTATGGACTTTGGAGTATATTTCTTCATTATGAGGATAGAGCTACGGCTCCCATGTTCTTGTCACACAATTAAAGAAGGTAAACTGTAGTTTCTAACATGCCTAATTCATGCAAAGTCATGGATATTCTATGACTAGTACAAGTAGGGTTTCTGAATCACACAGAAGCAATTAACACCTCCTATTGTTAGAACACTTGATCCTTATTGTAAATGCCATCTTTAAAATGGAATTATAGATAAGAACTGGTGAGTATGTCCAAATTCCATTTATGCTGTATGTCCAAGTATTTTACTACATTCCCACTTGATTTAAAAGCTCCTACATGATACCATAGAACCTATAAGTGTATTGTAGTTTGAATTAATGTGCTGGGTTGATGTTAGTATCAGCATTATATGCATGGGGTTAAAAAATCAAGGGAAGTCATGCATTGTCTATAGGAAGAGTATGCTGGTAATACCTTCATTCCATTTTTCTAACAGTCTATTGATATCTGTTAGAGTAGATTTCTTAGGGTCTTTCGCTTTAATGACATCTTCTCTGAGATTGTTGCTAATACTAAAGGATTTCATACATGATTTTTTGATTTACTTTGGAGGAAAGAAATTAGGAAACATAAATCTCAAAAAGTTAATGGGCAATTGTAAAATGACAGAAGACCTTCTAGCTAGCCAACATCTGAAGCCTTCTGCCATGCAACTTCTGGAGAAAGCTGCTAGTTTGACATCTGTTAGAGTAGATTTCTTAGGGTCTTTAACTTTACTGACATCCTCTCTGAGATTGTCGCTAATGCTAAAGGAGTTCATATAAGATTCGTTTATTTACTGCGGAGGAAAGAACTTAGGAGACATAAATTCAAAAAAGGTAATGGACAATTGTAAAATGAGAGAACACCTAGGTAGCCAAATCTGAAGCTTTCTACCATGCAACTTTGGAGAAAGCTGCTAGTTTGATAGATCATCTGTCTCTGTTGTCTGAAGAACAATATCATAAAACTAAATAAGTTCTTCCATTTTATCGACTAATATTGGCACCAAACAATGTCAAATACGTTTCTTCTTTCTTCTGGTGATGGTCGTTTGTTTTTCCATGCTAAGATTTATTGAGGTTAGCATTGTTATGAGAAGATTGTTATCCTTTGACCTATTATGAGATATTTCATAACAAACTGTATTCTTGCGTTTTCTAATAAATGATGACATGTATTATAATATGAAGTGCTGCTACAAGGATATATGGTGTAATATAAATTGAGTAAATAATAATGGCTTTCAAAAGAGAAATAAACCGTAGTTGTTTATAAAATATTCAAGAGCAACCGTAACTTTTATAACCTTAACTTTTGCTAGTTTTATGCAACTCTTCAGATGTACGTAGACCATATTTATTTTATAGCCTTAACTGTACTAGTTTTACTATCCTTCTAGCCACTGTTATACTAGTGTATCGATTACTATCCTTCTGGCCACTGTTATAACTTTGTGTATCCATTGTGCCCAAAAGCTTAAGCTGGCAAATGGAGCCCTCTAATCAATATTATTGACAATTTATAATCTTTTTTAACTCCTCATATGAAGCATAATACCTGGACATAGGCAAATTTGTACAGTGAGTTTTAGACAGAGAACTGATGATCTTGGCCCTTGGGTATCTGCTGCCAAGTTGGTAACTATTCCCAGGTATAAGGTTCTCGGTTGTTGGGTCCAAACATTATATAAATATCCAAATATATTTATTTATTTTAACATGAATGACCTTTGCCTGCACTAGATTCTCATGTTATTGTCATTGTATATGCTTGTGATGCTTCTTTTCTCACACTATGATTCAGACATTTCCATTTGTTGTTCCTCATATAGTTTAACTACTGTGCTCATTCTTTTGGGTCGATTCTTGCTTTTTCACAGATTTTTCAACTAACCTAAGTCACATATATGTCAGATGTCATAAACATCACAGTTTCTCTTGATCTTTTATATTGAGTGGGTTTCTCATCGAAGAAAGGATTCCTTATATACTCTGTGGTAATTGGACTGATATTATCTTGGTAGTTAAGATATTTCGACTATCTTTAATTAGTATAAACTTTTCTCTATCGTGAGTAATTAACTTAACAATATTAACAATCAAGAGAGAGAGGTCTGCATAGCTGCTATCCTATACTTGTCCCATTATAACTAACTGCTGGTACCCCTATGCTTATACTCAAGTGGTAGAACTGTGAGTTTGCGTGAGCTTTAACAGAACCTCACACCAAACTGCACCTTCATTGAAGAACTTATTTTCTTGCAAGTTGCAACAACTAGATCTGCTTGTTTGAGACAATATTTCTTGTTTTCACACATGATATGCTTTGACTTGCTGTTTCCCATTCATTTCTAAGATACATTCAAATGCTTAATTTTTACTTATTTCCTTTTGAATTGTGTTCTTAATGTTGAAAAAATATTTTCTTACTGTAATTTGAATGTTAATATCAGTAACAACCTTTGGTTGGTTGTTATCAACAATGTGCTCGATAGTTTTGTGTGCACGGATTTTGCCAGATATATGTGCTCGCACTATATTGCATCATGGGATTTTCTAGCTGAATACTTTCTTCTGATATATTGACTAGGTATTTTGGTCAGATGGATGTATCTGTGACATCATCTGCTTTTATTCTTGCAATGGCATTGATTCTACAGAGAGGGAATCCTCGTTTTGCGCAGCTAAGTAGTGCTATATTTGGGCTGTTCTACTGTGGCTATCTCCCTTGTTTCTGGGTAAAGCTCCGATGTGGTTTGGCAGTTCCTGCGTTGAATACCAGTAGGTTTTCAGCTTCTTTTTAAACCAACTATTTATATGAGAATGCTTCAATGAACCATAGCAGGTAGACTAATTTCCAAAATTGGGAATTGTGACTCTGTGGTTGGATTCACGCTTTGTCAATTGACAATTAATATCCATCAATTCTTGCATAGACAACACAAGTAGAAAATAATAAAGGCTTAAATTGCAAGAAAAATATTTGCACAGTTGCTTCTATTCTTACTGTTGAACACTCTTCTTCATTATCATCTTGTTCATTTTATTGTTTGCTTAGATCAAGTTGACGCTAGCATGTTGTAAACAGTTTATAAATTAAAGAATAGAAGTGTCAATTCTATTGTTTTGTTCTATAAAAAAAAAAGAGAGAAGAAATAGAGTTGGCAAACTGGCAATGGTTAAGGGTTTACCCATTTACCCTAAATTCTAGAGTAAGATTAAATTTTTATGTGTAAAGATTTTGAGTTTCTTAGATATAACCCCTTAAATTCATTGATATTGCCAATTTACTCTCCAAAGCTTCTAACTCTTAAAAGTTTACCCATTTAAAAATAAGAGATTATTCTGGTTTGATTCTATTAACTTGCCTATTTTTTAAAAAAATTGAATAAATTGTGCTTATTTAAATGGCTAAACAACTGCATCCCAACTTAAGCCTATAAACGTATCTCCTTTTTCTGCCTATTTATCCTCCTTCACTTCTTTCTCTAAGTCAAATACATTCCTATTTCATTTATCATAAAAAAACCCACATCAAATTTTTTTTTCATATATGTTCCTTAGGGATTTGATAAAAATTCCAAGAAATTTTTAGAATGAGATTTGAGAGAAATTTTGGAGGAATTAGGTTTAGAGAGAGAGAGAGAGAGAGAGAGAGAGAGATTGTTAGTCATGCATAAAAAAGAAAGAAAAAATCGGGTTTACTTTTAAAAGTGTAGGACTGAAATGGTGGATACTTGATAACCCTCTAAGAGTCTTAGTGCATCATGCAGTTTGGTTTCGACATATTAGACTTTTGTTTATCTATGTATTTATTCAGTATTACGAACTGGTGCCGCTTTGTTGATCATATATAGTTATCGTTTTGAAATGTACTTTACTATCTTAGCTTCAAACTCTGCCTTTAATTAACATAAAAGGTATGCTTTGGCAGAATTAGGGAATATCTGGCCGATTCTTCTTGGTGGACAAGCTCATTGGACGGTTGGCCTAGTTGCAACCTTGATGTCTATTAGTAGCATAATTGCCGCAGACACATTTGCTTTTTTAGGTGGAAGGGTATACTTCTCATTTCTCTCTGATTGAATTGACGATAGTTTATATCTTTATGTTGCTGAAAAGCTCACCCTTACTTTACACTCCATCAATATAATAATTCAATACAGTTTGTTACCATTTTATCTGTTTTTTGATGGAACCTATCTTTTCTTTTCTTTTCTTTTTTTTTTTGCTGTTAATGGCTGCATCTTGGGAACCTCTTTCTATTACTCTTTGGGCCTATCTGGTGCCTTAGAGTTGAATGCAAATTCCTATAAATCTGTCATGTTTTCTTCTTCTGAAGAATCTGAACTCTTTATTAGTTTAGGTGATTCCTGAAGGGTTGCTCCTTGGTTGCATGATCAATCATTTGTTCTAACTATAAGGCAGGTTTTCTACCCACTAACTGGTCTTCTATATTTAAAAATATTTTCTTTGCTAGGGATTTGGCACTGGATCAGAGGGTTGAAAGCAGGTTGGTCAAGTCATATTTTTTGGTCAATCTTTCCATAAAGCCTTGTCCTCATATCTAAACCCACTTAAATGGGACACTGCCCAGATCATGATGATTTTGATTGGTTGCACACTTTGATAAAAGCAGAATATTGTCAGAACTCCACTAGGTTCACTAAAACCAGTTTTAATTCATTAAAACACATAAGTATGCTGTAGATTCACAGAAGTATGAATAATTACATAACATAGTGTACCAGTATTTATTTACCGGTAAGTTTAAGTTTGTGTGTGCGCGCGCGTCCGCATGCGTTGCATGTCGTGCATTGTGTTTATGCGTGTGTTCACACTCATGCATGTGTTAGCTGCACCAATAGTTATATCTTGCTACATTTGGCATGGGACAAGGCTTCTTTTTTTAAGATTGGATTATAGTAGAGCAATGTAATTGGATCTTGCCACAGTCCAAATTGGAGTTTTCATTTACTGGGAAACTTATTTCTTACATAAATAAACAAGCTAATGTTATTTCAATATTAGGGTTTCCATACCCCTCGATTACTTTCTAACCTATAATGTGTGCAATTGCTCTAGGTTTGATAATCTATGAGAAGGGGGGAAAAAAAAGAACTTGGGTTTTCTTACAGCAAAATAGAAATATGATGATAGTTTTAGACCTTCCCGATCATTAATCAACTTGTAATTTGGTTCTCCTATGTTTTGTTCCGGGAATCCAGATTAGTACCTATCTGACAGCATTGGGGTTGTTTTCTTGATTCTCAAGTAAATTGTTATTTCCTAGAAGTCTCATTCCTTCTGTTCTGTGAACTTTTGAAACTATTAGACTATGTTGTCTAATAAGGGTTAATTTGTCTTTCCTGGGAGTGTTGCCGAATTGTTAATCAAGATATTGAATGCTAAGATACTGTACCATCATAAAATGAAAACTTGACTAATAGGGTTCTAGATCAATCTTTCAAGCCTTAAGGTGTGATCACTTTAACTCGGATTTCAACAGAAAACTGAATTTGCTTAATATCATTTTCTTCTATCACAGGAAATAATTAATGATTTGAGTACTTCGAGTTGTCGTTTAGTCTTGTTATTGAAGCTTATCGCCACAGTAAGCTGTGGAGACCTTACTGTCACTGCTGTTTTTGTTAGCTAGATTCACTTACAGGTTTGGCCTAGCGTCCCTTTGATCTGTTGAGACTGTCTGCTAACACTCTGATGGTTCTTCACTGAAATTCACTCTGAAATAAGTGAGGGTTCATCTATAGCCCTTATTATTTTTACCTATTAATAAATTTTCTTATTTAGGAGAAATCAGAAAGAATTTTGATCTGATCTAATGTCCCTGATGATTTCCTACATTGTTACAATCTTGAAAATATTGAAAATTTCAAAAATATGTTTGTCTTCCTACGTTAAAACTGGCAATGCATTTGCTTAAATTTCTTGTACATCAGAAACCATTTATAAGAGCCTGAAACCATTTGTAAGAGCCTGAACAAAACCCAATCAAATAATCCAGATTCTAAACTTTCTATTTGCTAGTTCTGTTTGATATTCTTCATACATATCATTGGATTAGCAATTTAGCATATCTCTTCACCCCAAAATCCTGAATTTGTCTCATTATGTGGTATTATATATGTTGGTAGTATGCACTTAAATATTTTTCAATCTGGATTGACTGGGATATTTATATCAAAGCATTTTATCATTAATGTTTTGCAGACATTTGGTCGCACACCACTCACAGCTATCAGTCCAAAGAAGACTTTGGAAGGCACTTTTGCTGGCCTAAGTGGATGCATAATTGTTGCAATTATTCTATCAAAGCTTTTTTGCTGGCCAAAATCTTTATTGAGGTAGTTACCAAGGGACAACACCCTTGTTCTTGCAACTTACTACTGGAATTTCTCACCATGGTCTGGACAACGTGGTTGTTAAGATCTTGGCCTGCATTTTTTGCTTCTTCAGAATTATGATTTAGTTCTAGATTCTTATGACAAACTTCTAAGGCCCACTGAAGTGTTTGAACTTTGAATAGTGCGTGAACTTTGAATTGTGCTTGAATTGGCTAATGCGACTACTTGGAGAAAAGCTCCTGTGCTCCTCCTTTCCCTTTCTTCTTTTTGTTGCAGTTTCTGCAGTCTTATTATTGTTTTAGATTATTAGACAGCTTGTCACTTGATTACAAAAGCTTTTGGATAATTTTGAAATTTAGTTAGTTTTATTATTTTCTTAGCATATTGGTAACTGCTTTCATTGGGAATGCTTTGATATGTATTTGATTCTGTCTGGGTGTATATTCAAAAGTTGAGTTTTGTGTCATGATATTTCAGACTTGTGTGACTGGCTACAACCATCCTTAGCAAAACATAATATGGCAAATAACTTAACAGGAAATATTTTAGTAATCGATATTTGTTAATTTTCTTCAGTTGTCAGGATTGATTATGTGTCCCTTGTTTCAAGAAACCTATTAAATTTCAGATTAAGTGATGCATAGTATTTTGGTTGCGTTCATTGCTTGTAGGAATTTTTCTTTACACACTAAAGGCAACAAAATATGTATTTTCTGCTTTATTAGATGATGAGCTGTGCATACTTTTATTTTGGCTTTTCGAAATACAGCTACATGCAAATATTGCCTTATGTGCATAAACATATAAAAGGATAATGTAGTGGATTGTCAAAATTTTCTCCTTTAAGTACTGTTGGCATTCTAACTCAATTGTTCTATTGAATCAGCGCTTCAGCTTTTGGAATTCTTATCTTTGTGGGATCTCTTTTTGGGGACCTTATTGAGTCAATGATCAAGCGTGATGCTGGTGTCAAAGACTCTGGATCTCTCATACCGGGGCATGGTAAAAATCTTTTCTTGGTAGAATTTTACTGAAAATATTTTTTTTTTCCCTAGAACATTAATAAAGGCTAGGAGCATATCATCTAATTGATTAGTTTATTAACATGATGGAAAAGTCTGATTGGTCCCTTCTTTTTGAATACCAAGTCTCTTATGTTTAAATTTAGTTTCTAGTCAATTTCCAGTGTCACATCATCCACTTTGGGAACCATATATAAGATGTGATGAAGTTATCTATTTGTTTTATTATTTATGTGTAACGGGTTTCAACCTGACGGGCCAACCTGAACCCGACTCAAATTTTTCAGGTAGAGGTCAACCCTGAATTGGGTTTGGTTTATATTTGGATCTACCAATCTGATCCGATTTATGCGGTCAGGGTTAGGACTCGACCCCATTGACCTGACTTGACATATATAGACACACGCATACGCGCGCGCGCGCGCGCGCACACACACACACATATATATATAGAGAGAGAGAGATAGAGGTAGACTTGTGTCATTCCAGAAGGATTCGAGACCAAATTCTTCTCACTCAAATACAACCCTATGACATCCGAATGGCAAGATCCACTCCGTAGAAGTTGATCTACATTATTTCTAGTAACTAAAATACTAAAAATTATATATTTTGAATGCTTTTTGCCCATTCATCAAGTCGGCGCAAAATTAACGGCCGAAATAGTGAGTTGGATAGTTTAATAGTGTAGAATATTAGAAATCTAATAAAAATTGATGTGAGAGTTTTTAAGTGTTTAGATCATGATGAAATGGTCATATCGAGAATTTATATGTTTAAAGATGTAGATCTAAGCAATATGCTATTTTCGGCTGTCCATTTTGTGCCTTCTTGATGGATGAGCAAAAGTATTCAAAATACATGATTTTTGATTTTTGGTTATTTGAAATAATGTAGATCAATTCAATGGAGTGGATCTTGCATTCAGATATCGTAGGGTTGTATTTGAGTGGGAAGGATTCGGCCTCGAATCCTTCCGGAAGGACACAGATATGTGTGTATGAGAAATATGTGCCTCAGATGCCATCTAACAAAACTCCGTCAGATGGTTCATGAAGAACTCCAATCCTTCTATCATTTCTTCACGATCTGACTGCACATCATAATCTTTGCATCCTAAAACATATACATATAAAAGATCATGTGAACTGGAGTTCGTTTAATCATTTGATCTAATGGTTTTATTTATTCTATTGTTGAAAAATCGTTAAATTTTCAACATACATGAGTAAACGAACTCCAAACCACGTGATGTTTGATATGTTTACATCTTGAAACATGAAGATCATAATGTGCGGTCGGATTGTAAAAAAATGATAAAGAGATTGGAGTTTTGATGCGACATTTGACGGAGTTTTGTTAGATGACATCTAAGGTACATTTCTCTTATATGTGTGTGTGGCTACTTTTAGAAGGATTTGAGCATGAATTCTTTTCACGCAAATTCAATGCTACGACATTCAAATATAAGATCAACTCCGGTGAAGTTGATTTACATTATTTAAAGTAATTAAAAACAGAAAATCAAGTGTTTGGTAGTTTCTTATTCATGCATCAAGTAGACACGAAATGGACGGCCAAAATTATCATATTATTTAGATCTATGACTTTAGACATGTAAATTCTTGATCCGACCATTTGATCATGATCTAAATATTTAAAAACTCTCACACACTAACTTACGTTTGGTTTCAAATTTTCTACACCGTTAAACTGACCAATTCATTATTTCAGCCATTCATTCTGTGTCTACTTGATGAATAAGCAAAAAATATTTAAAACACTTTAATTTTGTTTTTAAGTACTCTTAATAATGTTGATCAACTCCAGTTTGAATGACTTAACATTGAATTTGAATGGGAATGATTCTTCTCTATATCATTCTTAAAGAACCTAAGTCTGTTTCTCTCTCTTTCTCTCTCTCTCTCTCTCTCTCTCTCTCTATATATATATATATATATATATATATATATATAGAGAGAGAGAGAGAGAGAGAGAGAGATAGAGTGAGTGAGAGAGAGAGAGATAGACTTGTGTCCTTTCAAAAGGATTTGAGACTGAATCCTTCCCTCTAAAATACCAACATTCGACATTCAAATACAAGATCCACTCCGTTGAAATTGATTTATATTATTTCAAGTATTTATAAAAAAAAAATTAAGTGTTTTGAATACTCATTGCCCATGCATCAAATAGGAGAAAAACGGACGGCCTAAATAGTGAGTTGGTTAGTTTAACGGTGTAGAATATTTGAAACCTAACAAAAATTGATTTGTAGGGGTTTTTAAATGTTTAGATTATAATCAAATGGTCGGATCGAGAATTTGTATGTCTAAAGACATAGATCTAACCAACTCACTACTTTCGGCCGTCCATTTTGCGTCGCTTGATGGATGGGCAAAAAGTATTCAAAACACTTGATTTTTGGTTTATAGATAATTGAAATAATATAGATCAACTTCAACGGAGTGGATCTTGTATTCGAATGTCGGAGGGTTGTATTTGAGTTGGAAGGATTCAGGCTCAAATCCTTTTGGAAGGACACAAGTCTATCTCTCTCTCTCTCTATATTACTGATGCGGACATCCAAGGAGCGCCATGGTTCGAGTTGTTTAAGTTGATTGGAGTTTGTATTTTATTATTTTAGTTTGTTGAGTCTAGCTTGTTTCATTATTTGTTTTCTCTTTTTGTATTAGTCTTTTACTTTTAGTTTCATATCGGTTATGTGGGAAGAGTTGTAGTCTTGTAAGCCTATAGAAAGGCATGAATTAATAAGATTAAGGGATGAAGTTGATTAATAAAAATTTTGGATTTTTGAATTGAAATTTAAAAGTGAGATTGAGTATGGAACTCCTTTTCAAGATAGAATTTTTGAGTGTAAAGCTATATCCTAGTTATTCTACAATCTTACCTCTTCTCTCAAAATCCCAAATTATCCCATCCATTTCCTTTTCCAGAAAAAAAGAAAAAAGAATAAAAAAACCTTCCCAATTATCCAGCCAATCAGGGCCACTTCCAATTTCACCAAATAAACCAAAACCCCAAAATTACCAATTGTTACTGTTCACCTCCCTCATCCTTTCCCTCACGCAAGCAGAGTCCTTCCTCCGCAAATCAACTTTCGAAAAAAAATTTACAAATCAAAGCCAACCCCATCCAACGTCCACAAATTCCCATTCACCTCTCCCTTCCATGCGCCATCACCAGCAGAGAAGTACTGATTTCCACCAATGGCTGAACAAGCCTCTTCTTTGACTCCGATGGATCCTCTTCAACCTTGGCTTGCTCGTGTTGAGAAGAGTAGAGGCCCTGCCCCTCTTATTGTTGAGATTGTGAATATTGGCCACCCCTTTCCTTGCGGGTATTGCTTATCACCAAGCTAGGTGCGCCATCTTCTACACACAACTATAAGCGTGTTCCATCTTGTCCTCAACTGTAGACCAATACAACCTGCACACATCCAGGTTCAACATCGACACAATTATCATATCAAAGCCAATTCAATATAACAAATATATTAGAGATAGAATACCCGAGAACGTGACTTCTCGGTAGGTAATATCTCTTTTTGAGCATCAGATTATTAATTGGATTACATCACATTATTTATTATCTACTTTTTCATGTTAATCTGTTGTCCACTATAATCATGAGATTATGTGTTCTTCCATTATGCTTGTTATCTATTGAACTCGATATTGCGAGTAGGATTGTTTAATTAATTGGGTATTGTGTTGGATTACTTCAGACGAGAATTATCTAGACACTGCATTTGCAAATGATTGTAAAAACCATCTGTGACATTGCTGGTTTTAAATTCTTTTCTACCGAAGATCATATTTTTGGTGAAACGTTGCGGAATTTTAACTTATCAATGATATAGCACACCATAGGATCCCTGTTTCACATCAATTTGATATCAGAGCATGATTTAGGTAGGAAAACTTGCATCATCACACAGTTAGGAATTTCATATTTTTTTTAAAAATTTGAATTTTGTTTTTAGGCATTTATTAGGAAAATTGTTTTGTTTTCTTTGCATAAAAAATCAGTGCATATAGGATTTCTCAACATTTAGCTTTGAGTCGAGTCAAACCCCCATCGCCATGATGGATCCTGACCTTGCCACAACACTTGCCGTCATAAGTGCTCAACTTAATTAACCTACTCCGGATCTCTGATAACATGAGCAAACCCTTGGATAGGATCATAGAAAAAAGATCGTGACAAAGTTTGATAGTCCTATTCTCCCAGTAGCCACGCCCGTGATTAAGGAGTCTAGCGACATAGACTTCTCCAAACTTAGTCCCACGATTAAGTGTTATAAGTGTCAAGACTATGGGCATGTTGCTGCCAACTGCCCAACTCCAGTCAAAGTCGCTCAAGTTAGAGAACCGTCTATAACAAATCCAGAGCCCCTTTCTCCTCTACTGTCGACAGCACCTTCTTTGCTTTCATTAGATTCGACTCCTATTGTCATTGTCTATTCTGATCGTCGCCCTCTTCCTCCTCTATTGCCAACACCCTCCCCTGTGATCACGGAGCTTGTCGAAGTTCTCTCTGAAGACCTCCCGGATAAGCCATCACCGACGCGTGATACTCAACACGCCACTGATTTAGCCCCAAGAGCTAGCCTTTTCTGCTTGCCACACCATAGGATGGATCCTATCGTACCATTGAACTCAAAGAACAAGTTAATGAATTGTTACTAGAGAACAAGTAACAATGCTTTGTCCCAATAAACACCCATGTTTGTGAGGATAAATTTTGGAGCTATATAGTGACAAAAGATGTTATCAGATCAGGGATGTTATCATCTGTGATTGATCCACATCCGAAGACTTAAGGGATACCATTATGAGAGAACCTCACATTCTGCAGATTATTAACTTTTCCTCCTTATTGTTAAACAAAAGAGTGTTTTCACTCGAACTTTACCTGTTAAAGTATCTCTTGTCATCGTTAATAAGGTAAGAGGTAAACTATCATATACATTTATGTTGGTACGTCTAATAATCCCTTTTGATAGAGATCGTGAGTATTGTTGACCTACTGAATCAAGTGCCTAAAATTTTTCCATCTAATAAGGAGTCAAGTTACCCTTTTACATATGTAAGCACTAAAATGAGCTCTCTGTTACTGTTCATTCTAGATTATTCTGAATCTGTATATATGAATTTGCATCACATTTTTCATACACGTGCACGATTTATACATGAGAAATCAGTGGTATATTTGAATGAAGCAATGCTAACTGTAATTTTGAATTTGTATCAGGAAGTTATTTAAAACTTTTAGTGTTGACAACTTATGATGGTTCGAATTCGTTCGAAAAGGTTTCCCCAGGATTTGTTAATGATTTGCATGTAGTGTTGAATGTTTTAAAATCTTATAGCATTCAAATTGCAATGCTCATATTATATATGTTTTAAAGACTTTGAAATTAGCCCTATTTTCAATGTTGGTTTTCAGTGGATTACAAGTAGTTGATCTTAACCCAAACAACCCACTAGTTGTAAGCCTTCTTGAGCCAATTTTCTGAGAGTCCACACATTGAGTCCACTCTCAGATATTCATCCCAATATAGCAGTGAAATATGACAAAATTTTAGATGATTAAATCATCTGGTGTATTCTAATGATATTTGATTGTTTGAAAATGATTATTACATATTGAGTGGTAAGTTGCAACAGGTAGACTAGATGTATTAGAGCATGAGGAGAGGCTTTCACACCTAACTCGATGGAGTCGAGTTTTCTCCCACCTGGGGAGAGAATGATACGGACATCCAAGGAGCACCATGGTTCGAGTTGTTTCAGTTGATTGGATTTTGTATTTTATTATTTCAGTTTGTTGAGTCTAGCTTGTTTCTTTATTTGTTTTCTCTCTTTTGTATAAGTCTTTTACTTTTAGTTCTATATCAGTTATGTGGGAAGAGCTGTGGTCTTGTAAGCCTATATAGAGACATGAATCAATAAGATTAAGGGATGAAGTTGATTAATAAAAATTTTGAATTTTCGAATTGAAAATTTAAAAGTGAGATTGAGTGTGAAACTCCTTTTCAAAATAGGATTTTGAGTGTGAAGCTATATCCTAGTTATTCCCACAATCTTATCCTCTTCTCTCAAAATCCCAAATTATCCCATCCATTTCCTTTTCCAGAAAAAAAAAAACCTTCCCAATTATCCAGCCAATCATGGCCACTTCCAATTCCACCAAATAAGCCAAAACCCCAAAATTACCAATTGTTACTGTTCGCCTCCCTCTTCCTTTCCCTCATGCAAGCAAACCCCTTCCTCCACAAATCAACTTTCAAAAAAAAAAAATTACAAATCAAAGCCAACCCTATCCAACGTCCACAACTTCCCCTTCACCTCTCCCTTCCATGCGCCATTACCAGCAGAGAAGCACTTATCTCCACCAGTGGCTGAACAAGCCTCGTCTTTGACCCTGACGAATCCTCTTCGACCCCGATGAATCCTCTTCAACCTCAGCTTGCTCGTGTTGAGAAGAGCAGAGGCCGTGCCCCTCTTCTTGTTGAAATTGTGAATATTGGCCACCCCTTTCCTTGCGCGTACTGCTCATCATCAAGCTCGGTGCGCCATCTTCTACACACAATTACAAGCGTGTTCCATCTTGTCCTCAATTGTAAACCAATACAACCTGCACACATCCAGGTTCAACATCAGTACAATTATCATATCAAAGCCAATTCAACACAACAAATATATTAGAGATCGGATACCCGAGAACATGGCTTCTTGGTAGGTAATATCTCTTTTCGAGCATCAGATTATTAATTGGATTACATCACATTATTTATTATCTAAATTTTTTCATGTTAATCAGTTGCCCACTATAATCATGAGATTGTGTGTTCTTCCGTTATGCTTGTTATCTATTGACCTCAATATTGCGAGTAGGATTGTTCAATTAATTGGGTATTGTGTTGGATTACTGGAGACGAAAATTATCTAGACACTGCATTTGCAAATGATTGTTAAAACCCATCTGTAACATTGCTCGTTTTAAATTCTTTCCCACTGTAGATCATATATTTTGTGAAACATTGAGGAATTTTAACTTATCAATAATATACCACACCATAGGCTCCCCTTTTCACATCAATTACACTACATGAAAAAAATAGTAAACTATATAATATTTTTAGTGTCTTTACTTTTATTGGGGGTGGCGGCGATCCGAGTCCCTACTTTTGTAAGGTTTTAAAACTTCTTTTAACTTTGTTAAGGAAAAAAACTTCTTTTTAACAAATAGACATAATTTTTACAATAAATATTATTCATGTTATAAAGTTGAGGTGTATGTTAAAGCATGGTTTTGATTTTTTATTCTGCTTTCATAGATTTATTAATTTATTTTAAACTGAATAGATGATAAAGCGAACTGGGTTATCTGGGTCGGGTTCGGGTAACCTGATTACCGCTCGGGTTGGGTTAGGATTTAAAGTGTGTTTGCTGATTAATAATCAGGTTGGTTTCGGTCTAGCATATGTCTGATTGCCACCCCTATTATGTGCTATGGTTACTTTTGGAATATTTTGGGTACTCAATTAACGATTCATTAAAGGAGTTGCAAATTTTGTATAAAAATTCTGACTTGATTGATTCTATTACTACTGCTATATATATATATTTTTATAGATAAAATTAGAAACTAGTTTTCTCAGCTTTCTAGTGATTATTGTTTTTTTGGTGAAAACTATGTTTATTATTTACCAAAGGCAAAAAAAAAAAAAAAGCGCACAACTGTCCCACAATTCCATCATCCGAGAGTATCCAAATCCTTAGATTCATTCTCTTTCCACATTTCAAGGCTACACAATTTCGATGATCCTGTGATTCTTGGAATCAGTTAAGTGATAAAGCTGTTTTTTTAAGAAAAGCAACAGATATTATCTCCCCTCCACAAGATCCGGACAACCTCCCCATATGTCAGCTCATGGTAGGCCAGCCTATGGTATGTGTGCGTGACTCACACGCATAACTGAACCCACCTTAAATCCAACCCCTGCTTCCCTTTGATTGTTTGCTGATATCTTTTTAATATGCTACGCATTAATAATGCAGAGAGAGACATTTGAAAACACTTACTTAAAACTGGTGGAGAAATACATTCCAAGTTCTGCTGAATTTATTAACCATGCCATTTCTCCTAATATGCTTCGGGGCATACATATGAGAACTATCCCCATGGTTCACGAGAACTCCATGATGAGCTATCCTATGTTTGTTTGTTTATTGCCAGTCTAATTGATCCATTGTGACTCATGGCACTTATGGTATTGGATGTTAATGTGCAGGTGGCATCCTTGATAGACTCGATAGTTACGTATTCACTGGTGCACTGTCATACTCTTTTATAAAGATTGCATTACCGCTTTATGGGGTTTGATTTCAAGGATTTCCAGTTTGGGTAGAGAATATAGAAATATTCAGCCAGTTGCGGCACCAGAAGAGCCTAAATGTAACAACCAACTGTGAAGAAAGAACAGATAAAGAAAGAGGTGAAGGAAGAAGAAGACAGAGGCGACACAACTATCAAGTTCGGAGACAACAGGTGTAATGAGAGGACCCTTGAGCCACAGCAGTCCATTGTTCAGGCTGAACCATGGGAATGGATATCGGATGACTGACATTTCTTGCTCGTTCAAGTTCTTCGACTTCTTAAGTTATGATTGCACTGATTTGGGACAGTTTGAGTCGAGGCTCATAATTTCTTGCTATTCTTTATAAATAGAGCAATTATTTTTCGAAGATCTGTTGTTCATAATCATTCGAGGCAACCTGGCAATAACAGCGAGCATTTGCGAGCATGCTGTCACAGGGTTTAACTTATTAGGAGCTTGTCAAGATATCTTTTTTATCACAAATTGTATTTTTATTCTTCTTAGTCTGCAATAATATACGCTTGCTCACTCTTCAGGTCATTCTTTTCTCTTCATACTTATTCAATACATCTGGGGTCCTTTCATGTTCGAAGTCTGGAACTTAAGGGTCATGCACTATTGGGTCAGACCGAGCTTCTGAAAACAAGCATCTGCAGGATTATGGTGCAAACTCACAGAGAGTTCACATCTTGCAATTAAATTGTGTATCGCTATCGTCAGGATTTAGACTGCAACGACGCACAAAGTTTAGGTCCAAAATTATATCAGGACAGCCAATATTGTTGTTACAAACAAATATCTCAGGATTCAGTATGAAACAAACCGTTTCTTTAGCTTCTGTATGCTGTTTTCAGGAGGAAGAAGCCATGTCCTTTTTTCCAGTATGAGCCCCATTTGCTCCAGATTTCATCTCATAAAACATATCCTCAGCATTCTTTTTCAGTTTCCAAACATTGAAAGTGTATAACATAACAAGTTTTACCAATCAACAAGTACACCAAACCTCAACCAGCTCAAAAACAAATTCCTCCCCAAACACAGAAATGCAGGAGGAATGCAACTCTAAGTACCAATCTCCCCTCCAGTTTCTCACTGCTTCCAATTGTCAATCTTCCCGAATCCAGGGAAGCCAAACAACCTATATTGGACAGCCAGTGCGCTCCAATCACGATCATACTTGCCCGTCTACACTCAAACCGGGTGAGACACCCCCATCAGCGCGTGCCCTGATCTTCGCTGCAACCTCTGCCACCACAAGCCTGGTCAAGAACAGTCCGGCTACAAATGCTGCTGCCATCAGCATTGTGAACACTGCATCCCAGCTTTCCACCGAAATGTAGCCTGTCAGCAAAGGCCCTACTGCTGCACCCACTGACCCAGTGCCATCTATGATTGCTGTAACCGTTGCCAAGGCACGAGAATTTCCGTTCAGTGAGCCGTGGGTGCCAAGGTCAGCTGAGACGGCAGTGGTGATAAGTGCGTAGGGACCGTTGACGAACATTCCTGCGATGAACATAAGGACTATGTTCCAGGAGAGGGAGACATCGCCATAGATACGGTATAAGAAGAGCGCAGGGATGGAACAATAGGTGAAGCTTGCAGCAGTGATTGCACGGGCATCAAGGTGGTCAGATATGTGGCCGGCGAGGATGCCTCCAACAACTCCTCCAACATCGAATAGAGTTGACAGGGTTCCGGCTGTGGAGTCTGATAAGTACTGGTTGTTGATAGCTGAGGAAAAGATCACAACAATGTCAATACTCAACAGTGGTGTGAATATTGATAGGTTCTCTCCTACACAATTAACTTGTATATGATACTAAATTGTAGAGATTTTATGTAATCATACAGTAGGAAATGAGGGTATTTGCAATCTCTTATGTTTTTGAGAAGTTTTTTGATAAAGAATTCTGTCAATGAGAGAATTTGTGATTTTGGAGATACTGTAGCATACACTTACTTTATGCTGTGATACCTCATTATGCATATCAAGCTGATTGATTTCTGGGTTATGCACAACGAGCTTGTCTTTGAGAGTTTGAAATTACTATATAATAGTGGGGAATAATTCGTGGGGAATTACGCCATTTTCTACTACTATTTGCCAGGCAAAATTTCCTGCTCAAAAGGAATGCCCTCTTGAGGGAAAGGGACAGCCTAAAGCGCAGACGATTTCATTTCAGTAATTGAGATGTTACAGTCTAAAGAAAGACTTGTCTTGGTTTGAGGAAAAGAGTAATCTTAGTACTAAACTATGGTAAATCATACAAAGAAAAATCAAGTTTGCAGCATTGTTGTATGTTTCTTGACAAATTATATGTGCCTAATTATAAATGCTAGAATTATGGTGAATAAAATTTTTTCCTTCATTTCACTGGCAGAAAGAGGGAGGTTAAGGTGCACATATTATCAGTTCAGCAATATAAATACAGAAAACAGCGAGACTCTAAAAACCTTTTAAGAAAGTTAACTGAAATTAAATTTGGAAGCTTTGTGCAATTTGCAATTTTGAACGAAGGCGGCATCTTCTCAAGAATAAAGTTGATCAAATATTCTTAGGGGCTGGTTGTGAGAAAGCAATGGCCAGCAATTCAGCAAAGGTGCTAGAAATCTTTAAACCATGATGGAGATTGCCATATGAATATTGTCTTCCTACTAGACTCTAATGTATGCAAGGTGGCCATAACTCCACAAACTAAAGGCAAAAGCTAACTCTTGTTGTTTGCTGTGCGATTAAAAGACATCCACATGAAATCCGTGAGCTTTTGTGTGGAGCTGAGGCAAAGCAGGAGACAAAGGATATAGTAAAGAAGAAACTGGATAGGACTTTCTTCAACAAGAAAGCTTTCTTCTTTTTGCGATAAAAGCTTAGCATCAGAGAGATGGTAACTGATAATATAAAGTGAAGAAGTGGAGATAGGGATAGTGAAGCATAACTACAGATAATTGTCTCTGAAGAGAAGATTTTCCATTGAAATTGAATATCTCATGTTCTAAGTTTTATCTTTGTTTAACTTTTTTACTTCATAGAGTTATGTTCTTTCAAAGTTGAGAAACTTCTGGTAGGTGTCAGTTCGCTTAACTTCAGGATCCAGGAAAGAAATGTTGTTCCTCTATGAAGTGATACACCCATATGACTCAAACTTCTCTCCAACCTAGAATTTCCAATTCCCATTAAACATCATCCGGTAATGTAAAGATTTTTGTTTCCTCCGAAGTTCAGCTAGGTTCACAAGTATTGTGATTCAATCTTACAACCTACATGTTCCCGAACTGTGATTTTGTGTTTGATCCATGGATTATGTCAGCCTTCTATATATCGGTTCTTCCAAGCGATTTAGATATAAGATAGTTATCAAACTACACATATAACTTCCAATTTCACTTAGAATTCAGGCAATTCAAAATTTCAAACTACATATAAATACAACGCGAAAGAAATAACCTGTACCTGTATGGCTAATGTAGAAAGGCAGCCAATAGAGGAACGTATACGCCACCAGTTTAGAGAAGAAGAGGCAGAGAGCAAACGGTGCAACACCTGGAATTCTCCATGCCTCCATGAACCCAACTGCTCTCTCCCTAACCTCTTCTCGCGGTTCCAAAAGTGGCTCCTTGCTCACACTCTTCTCTTTCCCAATCCCTCCACCTTCTTCCTCTTTCCCGACCCCCACATCTTCGGGGCTCACAGGCAATAGCAGAAACACAACCAATCCGAAAAATGCAATGAGAAGGCCGGGGACGACAAAAGACCAACCCCAACCGTACTTCAACATAGCCGAAGAGATCAATGAGCCAGAGATGTTCCCAACCGAAGTGTGTGCATTCCAAATTCCCATAATTAGTCCTCTCTTCCTTTTACCGAACCAATTGCCCATCACCGCGACAACTGAGGGCCAACCAGAAGACTGAAACAAACCAGCCAGCATCTGAACCACCAAATAGTAGTAGAAACTATGGATATCAAGCCAATAACCAATTCCAAACAGAGAGGTGAACACACCTGTCCCAATCATTCCAATGGTAAGAACCATGCGAAGGTCCAAACGATCACCTAAGTGACCCGCAATGTACATGCCAATGGAGTAGACCGAGAGGAAGGCCACATCAATATCTCCAAGCAACGCGGTGCCATCTGAATTGTTAAATGGAGCCCAACCGTCCTTGGTGGTCTTACGCAAGTGAGGACTTGACCAAGGGAAGAAGCCCAGTTTTGATGTTTTGGGATCAAAGACAGTCTTAACAATGCTCGTGCTTTTTCTTGTAACGTGGTAACTTGAGTAGGCTAAGAATGTCAAGATCAATACAATTGTTTGATGAGTTCTGAAGGAAAAGGCCATGCTCCTTATATTCTCCAAGAAGCTGATGCCGGGGGGTTTACGACTTTGTTCTTCGCTTCTTGATTCATTTGATGGAGATATGGAGGGGTGAGTCATTCTTTAAGCTACTGAAAGATGGGTGTCATCTAGAAAACAAGAAAATAAGTTAGAATTATGAAAGTTGCGGTGATTGAATTGAATGCTCGAAGAAGATTGATCATATGATTATTAGCATTGGATCAATTCTGAAATAAATCATGTTGCATGCCTAAAACTTTTTCCACAGTTACATGGCAGTAGAGGAAATTGTGGCAAATTTCTTTAGTTCAGGCTTACAAAAAAGAGTAAAGAACCAAATTAAACTACATGAACTAAGAATTAGAATTGCCAAGTTTAAATATTTCTATTATATATGGAAAAAAAAAGCATTAATCTTCGATTGAGAAAAGAATCATTAAGCACAATGCAAACAAATTATTGATAACAGGTGAAATGATGTGAATAGGTGAGAAAACTAGCTTTTGAAGAGTATATGGAGAAAAATTTTGGATTCACAAATCACATATATCAATATATAAGAATCTGGACAATTACACTAGAGAAAAATATGGCAAATGCATCAGCCCTGCATAATAATTTTGCTAAAATCATGTTAAAAATTACATAAAATAAATAAAAAATTATAGCTATCTTGTAGATACTATGCAGTAAAAATTAAACCGAAGGCTTTTCAAACCAATGAAAAATTATTGCTCCTTAAAACCCACAGAAATCTTGCAAAATATCAAATTTTGACAACACCAGCCTCTGTAAATTCAAATCGCAGAAACAATCCACAAGGCCACAACTCTAATCATCTGGGTCACCACAAAAAATGGAACCCATCACTGAAATCAGCTCACTCTGATTAAACTAACTTCCAAAGTTCTAAAATACTATATGTAATCTAAAAATATAAACGAAAGGAGAGAGAAAAATTATTAACGCCAGCTTTGCGCATGACTCCTTTAGTTTCAATCAGATGAAAGATATAAGGGATTTTGGTGTAGAAGAAAGACGAAGAAGAGAAAGATGATGGACAAAATAAATAGATAAAAATTAAAAAATGGTAAGTAAAATGAATTTAATTGCTGCATTATAACCGTGAAAGACACGTGTTGTTACCTGAGATGAGGAGTTCACAGAACTCTCTCTCTCTCTCTCTCTCTCTCTCTCTCTCTCTCTCTGCTTCTCTCTCTAAACTCTCATTGTGTATAGTTTGGGTTTCACAGCTTCGAAGTCCTTAGAGGAGACACAAAAGAGAAACAGAGGACACGTTAGAGTTTAATGATAAGTAATTGCACAGATACCCTTCAATCTTTGTCCCTCAATTTGATGACAATTACAATCTTACTTTTTTAAATTTTTATTCTTAACTGACAAAAGAAATGAGGGAAAAAAAAATTAAAGTATACAATTTCACTAAAATAAAAAATTTATTAAATTTCTAATCCTAACTTTAAGTAGACATTAATTTCTCTTTCTCTGCGTAGTTAAGAAGAGAAACTTGAACAGCTGGCTGAGCATTTGTCTGTGACGCATATAACTGCAAGTTTGAGAGAAAACATTTCTCATTAGTATTAAATAATTCATAAAGAATGCAGGAAAAAAATTTTATTGTTGTTAAAAGGGTGATTAGCTGTAATCAGCATAGCCAAGAAATTAATTGGATGCTTCTTTTAAAAAACTAATGAAAATAGAAATGAATATTGCTGTTATCCAATAATGGACAAAAGCAGCATGAAAATGGATGTTGATGCGATGCAAACGAAGGCCTTGGTGACCAAACTTGTGGCTGAAGACGCTGTACAAGTTAAGATCATCACTAATCTAAGCTTATTAGTATTCTAATGATGAAAGTCACTTTCTTTGTGATTTCATAATATTAGTGTCAAAAGGACTTGTTTTTTCTCAAGCTTTTGTGTTAATTTTGTAGAGGGATTGGATCTAATGGAATCCTATGATGTGTTTGTTTTACATGTGTAAACTTTATCAAAACATTAGTTTGATTGGATTCCTATTGTGATTGTGAATTTTATATTTCTGAAAATAATCCTCTCTCTCTCTCTCTCTCTCTCTCTCTCTCTCTCTCTCTCTCTCTCTCAGCACTTTTAGATTAGCTTTTGGCGCCTACACATTATACTTAAAATAGAAATATATGAAGTTCGGTGATTTATAAAATAATATCACCCGCCTTTTGTTTGTCTTTTCTCGACAAATTTTTACAAAAATTAATAATTTTGTTATATATCTTTGCATTATATAACGGTGGTCCCAGTTACTAATATTCTCACGCCACATAATAATATCATATCTTTTTTTAAATTATGGCAACATCTCTTTTGTAATTACTACAATATCTTATATTATAATTATATAATTTCAACTACAACCAGTCTACTTATCATATCCTCGAGATCTCAGTATCGGCTATTAACAATCATAATATATACGCTCAAGAGTACCTCTCTCAGCATTCTCAATCTCAACACAGTTATTTCCAACACAACTTAAAAGAACACTACAATCACACATATATCTCCATACATATACAAAGATCGAACTACCTAACTAATAAATCTAACAGATATTACACAACATACATATCAAGTTTAGTGTTTTATATATATACAAGCATGAACTATTCAGAAGTGACAAAACATAATTAAGTTCTACATGATTGATTCTCGCATATGGTTCCAAAAAAACGCTTACTAAGCTTTACGTCATGCATTTATCTTTATCACGACCTGAAAATATTATTAATATAAAAGAGTGAGCTCGATAGCTCAGTGAGTAAAGTTATACAAGAAATTCAAGAAGTGGTATACAAATAACAAAACTAAACATAATTTATGCATCAGATAATAAACATGAACATGGATTGAGCATGGATAAATAAGAGCTCAATGATACAATAAAAACAAAGCATCAGGAACATGTATTCCAATGATTTTATTCATCAATCGAAAAAGTCTAGTTCACTTAGTTATTTATTTTATTAGCC
Organism: Agave tequilana; assembly: GCA_038442645.1. NCBI lineage: Eukaryota > Viridiplantae > Streptophyta > Magnoliopsida > Asparagales > Asparagaceae > Agave > Agave tequilana. Next base: position 13,770 of record JAVJIF010003425.1, on the reverse strand, counting down.
TCTTATAATAATATCACGTATTTCACTGAATGTATGTATTATTCAAATTCATCTCAACACTTTATGCATACAAGCTCATAGACATATTACATTCCAATTTCTTTTATCTTATTGAATTCATGATAGAGTACTATTCATATCAATACATTTATATGCATATATCACACAAACACAATACATTTAACATGCAATGCATGTATGCACAATTCCTTCCCTACTCCTCTCCACAACCTTCCTCATATATATATATATGTGTGTGTGTGTGTGTGTGTGTGTGTGTGTGTGTGTGTGTGTGTGAGAGAGAGAGAGAGAGACTTGTGTCTTTTCAAAAGGACTTGAGGCCGAATCCTTCCCACTCAAGGACCAACATCCGATATTCGAATATAAGATCCACTCCATTGAAGTTGATCTATATTATTTCAAGTATCTATAAATAAAAAATCAAGTGTTTTGAATACTTTTTACTCATGCATCAAGTAGGAGAAAAACGGATGGCCTAAATAGTGAGTTGGTTAGTTTAACGGTGTAGAATATTTGAAACCTAACAAAAATTGGTTTGTAGGGATTTTTAAATGTTTGATTATAATCAAATGGCCGGATTGAGAATTTGTATGTCTAAAGACATAGATCTAACCAACTCACTACTTTCTGCCGTCCATTTTGCGCCGCTTGATGGATAGGCAAAAACTATTCAAAACACTTAATTTTTGGTTTATAGATACTTGAAATAATATAGATCAACTTCAATGGAGTAGATCTTGCATTTGAATGCCGAAGGGACCAACTCACTACTTTTGGCAGCTCATTTTGCGTCGTTTGATGGATGAGAAAAAAATATTCAAAATACTTGATTTTTAGTTTATAGATATTTGAAATAATATAGATCAATTTCAATGAAGTGGATCTTCTATTCGAATGTTGGAGTGTTGAATTTGAGTGGGAAGGATTCAAGTTTAAATCCTTTTAGAAGGACACAAGTCTCTTTCTCTACACAAACACACATATGTACCTATGTATATATGTATGTATGTATGTATATGCATATATATGAGAAAAATGTATCTCAGCCGCCAGCTGAGAGACTCTCTCAGCTGGTGGTGATGTGGCTGAGTCTCAACGACAAATTCCAGGCACAGCGTGAACATGGTCACAGATTTTTGTCAAGACTGTGATTAGGTCGCAGTTTTTTTTTTTAAGAATGCTACCATAGTCGTAGTTTATTAGAGAGAACTGGGACCATGTTCGTAATATTTTTGTGAGGACTGCTATCATGGTCGCAGTCATAATTAGACTGAGAATATCTGAAATATTTTAGGACTGCGATCAAGTCGCAGTGCCAGCTGAGAGAGTTCTCTTAGATTGCGGCTGAGGTACAGACACCTCTCTCTCCTTTTGTGTGTATGTGTGTGTGTTGAGATCCGTCAGGGTATGCAGGGCCTACAACGCGGACAACGAGTGTCACCTCCGATTAATCCCACGGGTCCTGTAGCCCTCGCTCTGGATTTTCCCACCACAGAACAAGATAATCACGAGCCGAAACCCGCGGGCGAAATATGTCCACCAAAGGCCTTGAACCCAAGCCACTTGGAGAGCAAACTCATTGACTTGCCACCAGGCCACCTTGGGGACACACACACACATACATACATATATGTATGTATGTATGGGAAAAGTGTTCCTAGTAGGTCTTCTTAGATTGTAGTCTAAGGAGACGGCTTAAAACTCCAAGATCCCGATTTTTTTTCACGATCCGACCGCGCATTATCATATTCATGTTATAAGATGTACGCATATAAAAAATCACGTGATTTAAAGTTTGCTTACTCTATTTTCTTTGGGTTCAAACATTAATAATTTTTAAACAGTAGAATAAAATTGAACGATTAAATCATTGAGTAAATGAACTTCAAATCACGTGATTTTTTATATGCGTACATCTTATAATATGAATATGATAATGTGTGGTTGGATCTTGAAAAAAAATGGAATGTTGGAGTTTTAAGTTTTTTCCTTAGATTACAATCAAAGGAGACCTACTAGGAGCACTTGACCCCTCTCTCTCTCTCTCTCTATATATATATATATATATATATATATATATATATATATATATATATATATATATATATATAGAGAGAGAGAGAGAGAGAGAGAAAGAGAGACTTGTGTAGTTCCGGAAGGATTCGAGCCTGAATTCTTTCCACTCAAATACAACCATACATCATCCGAATACAAGATCCATTCCGTTAAAGTTGATTATTATTTCAAGTATATAAACCAAAAATCAAGTATTTTAAATATTTTTTGCCTATGCATCAAGAAGGAAAAAAACAGATGGTCCAAATGGTGAGTTTGTTAGTTTAACGGTGCAAAACATTTGAAACCTAATAAAAATTAATTTTTAGGGGTTTTTAAATATTTAGATCATGATCAAATGGCCGGATCGAGAATTTGTATGTTTAAAGACATAGATCTAACCAACTCACTACTTTTGGTCGTTCATTTTGCGTCGCTTGATGGATGGACAAAAACTATTCACAACACTTAATTATTATTTTAAATTACTTTAAATAATATAAATCGACTTCAACGGATTGAATCTTCTATTTGAATGTCGGATGTTGGTATTTGAGGAGAAAGGATTTGAGCCGGAGGAAGGATTCAGGCTCGAATCCTTCCGAAACTACACAAATCTGTCTCTCAACTCACTATTTAGGCTGTACGTTATGCACGGGTAGAAAAGTATCTAAAATACTTAATTTTTAGTCTATAAATACTTGAAATAATATAAATCAACTTACAACACAATGGATCTTGTATTAGAATGTCATAGGGTTGTATTTGAGTGGAAAGGATTCGACCTCAAATCCTTTCGCGGGGGGTGTGTGTGTGTTTGTAGAGAGAGAGAGAGACTTGTGTCCTTCCAAAAGGATCTAAGCCCGGATCCTTTCCACTCGAATTCCACCCTCCGATATTTGAATACAAGATCCACTCCGTTGAAATTGATCTATATTATTTCAAGTATTTATAAACCAAAAATTAAGTGTTTTGAATACTTTTTGCCCATGCATCAAGTAGGAGAAAAACGGACAAACTAAATAGTGAGTTGATTAGTTTAACGGTGTAGAGCATTTGAAACCTAACAAAAATTAATTTGTAGGGGTTTTTAAATATTTAGATCATAATGAAATGGCCAGATCGAGAATTTATATGTCTAAAGACATAAATCTAACCAACTCACTATTTTCGACTGTTCATTTTGCGCCGCTTGATGGATGGGTAAAAAGTATTCAAAACACTTGATTTTTAGTTTATACATACTTAAAATAACATAAATTAACTTTAACAGAGTGGATTTTGTACTCAAATGTTGGAGGGTTGAATTTGAGTGGGAAGAATTCAGGCTCAAATCCTTTTAGAAGGACACGGAAGAGAGACTTGTGTCCTTTCAAAAGGATTTGAGGCAGAATCCTTCCCACTCAAATACGTACATCCGACATTCGAATACAAGATTCATTCTGTTGAAGTTGATTTCAAGTATTTATAAACCAAAAATTAAGTGTTTTGAATACTTTTTTCTAATGCATCAAGTAGGGGAAAAAACAGACGGCCTAAATAGTAAGTGTTGACCCAGAGGCCTTCCACTCTAGTTTTGATGATGATTAACTCATGTAGTTATGTTTACTAATAATCTTGTGATTTTAAGTTTCAGATCATTTAGCAAGATATTAGTTGGTGATTAACTTCAACAAGGAGCTTAGAAGCTTTTAATGGTGATTCCAGTGCCCGAGCATCAAGATCATACCATTGCACTCGGTGAATCACGTTTGGGATCGAGTCGGCTTGAAAATTGAAGATCGTCAAGAAGACTTAGGTATCCTAATTTAGTTTAGTGTGTTTTAGATCCATTTGTAAAACTTAGAATAGTTGATATGCTCAAGTGCACAACACACACGTTTTATGTTTTATGGAATTGGTGTTCATGAATAGTTTGATCAAAACAAGTTTACATGGTTTATATGTATAGTAGATGTATTCTTTCTATACATGCATGCTTAAACTTTTTAAACAAACTTATTTTGACTTTCCTATTCATGTATTGAAAAATCAAAGTTTGATAAAATACAAGTTTTAGTTTTTGATAAAATTTGCAAGACACAAAAATGATTCCAAATATTTTATATTGTCTTGAAATTTTTATCACAAGTTTGTATTTCAATATAAAATCATAAAAGAATTTTTATGGAGTTTTTAGAAGAGATAAAAGAAGTTTCAAAATTACTTTTACCCAGTTTCTGACCCAGATTGTGGCTGACAGGCCAGGTCGGTCGACCGCAGGGTCGGCCGCACCAAAGGCCGGTCGACCGCAACCGACCGTTGCGGTCGACCGACGTGCACAGCCTTGTGCACGTCTGGCAGACAATGGGCCGGTCGGCCGGTCGGCCGGCCGGACCAGAGAGCTTTGCTCTCTGTATCTGGCGGTCGGCCGGGTCGGTCGGCCGGGATGGCCCAACGGTCATATTTATGACCGTTGGCGGTCGACCGGGCCGGTCGACCGCAAGCTTGTCAGGCTGACAGATCAGCCTAATGGCTAGTTTTCTGTTTGGGCTATAAATACCCCATCTCTTTGGGAATTTTGATAAGACTTTTGAAAAGAAAAATTCCTAATTTTCTGAAGTGTTTTTACAAGTTTTAAAAAGAGTTTTAAGTGCCAAAAAGATCCATCTATTTGTTTCTAAGTGTTTTGTTATTTTCAAAGAAATTAGGTGTTGGGAAATGTTTTTGAGCTAAAATTTCTATATCATTTTTGGTGTTTTTCCAAGAGTATTTCTTTGATCAAAACACTTGTTTTCCACACTTGAGCTTATCTTCTATCCTAATCTATTAGGATCTTGTTTTGTGGAAAAAGGAAAGAGGTTTGTGGTTGAGACATACCACTTGTTGTAAACCCTTGATTTCTTGTGTTGCTCCCTCCTTGGTAGAGGTTGAGGTTGTTGTATTGGGTTGGTGTTTGCTCCCTCTTTGGTAGAGGTGGAGATTGTTGTTTGCTCCCTCTTGTGTGAGGTGGAGCTTGGTGGTTTATATCCCTCTTCGGTAGAGGTGATTGTGGTTGTTTGGCTACGGGCCTACCCCTCGGTTGTGAGGTGGTGTTTGAGAGAGGAGTTCGGTACTCCCTTGTTGTAAAAATCCTCCTCGGTGGAGGTTCCCTCGGTGGGAGTATAGGGGATTAGAAATCCTACACGGTGGTGTAGGCAGGGACGTAGAGCTAGGGGCTCGAACCTCGGAACATATCCTTGTGTTTGCGTTTGATCCACTTGTCTCTCTAACTCTCTCTCTTTACTTTGTGCAAAGCATTATTCATATTGTCATATCATTCATTGCTTGCATTTGTGCCTTGCATTATTTCATATTGTTCATCTTTATATGCTTGGCTTGCTTGTGTGTGTGCCTCACTTATACTTAACCACAAGAGCTTCATATAGCACCTCAACCCTTATCTAGGGGAATCAAGAGGAGTTAGTCCAGAGCCCTTCAAGGGAATTCGGCTACACTTGTTGGTTGTATTAAGTTTGTGCAAATTTGTCTTAGCTTCCGCATTTAGTTTCTAAATTAGCATAATCACCTATTCACCCCCCCTCTAGGTGGTTTTCAATTGGTAGCAGAGCCTACGCTCCTGATACTTAGGTTTAACAACCTAGGAGTGAGATCCTTGTTTGCTAATCTTCATTTGCATTTGCACATTCATCTTGTTTGCACACATTTAGTTTGGACCCATGGACTTCATGACCCCACCTATGTTTGATGCTTCCAACATTGTTGTTTGGAAAACTAAGATGTCCATTTACCTACAAGCCCTAGGATATAAGGTTCACCTTACCATTACCAAGGAATCCTACCTTAGTGATAGCAAGCGTATAGAAGCCAATGCACTAACCCTTGAGGCTATTAGAAGCACATTAAATAAAGAATATCTTATGCTTGCTTCTAACTTTGACTCCGCATTTGCAGTGTGGAACATGTTGACAACCACAACCACCTCCAAGCTTCAATTGCCTATCCAACCGGAGGAATCTAGTGGAGAATCCGACTCACAATGCTAATGGTCCAAGGGTGTAACCCCGATCCCGCGGATACGGGGACGTCACTGCAACGTATATACGTAGGTCAGAACTACCCTCCCGTATATACGCTAAGCATCAGTACAAATAGAATCAGAGTACGGAAGCAAATGGTGCATTATACATTCCAACACATATATATACAATCACAGAGTTATCACCAGAGGTGATGAATATTACAATAATATAACATCACAGATATGCGCAAATGCGGGAATACAAGAGATATACGCATATATGAACGATACAAAAGAGAGTTCACATACAAGTATACAAGGATAGTACAAGTATGAACAGTATAAAAGAGCATGGACAGTATAAGTATAAACAGAAGGGCACTCACGAGAAAACTCGAGAGGCACACAGGGGGCCTGGAAGGAAATGGCTCTGAAAGGTAGGCTGGTGATCCACGCTACCGCTGCGTTACTCTGAACACCCGCTCCTAGCTCCAGACCTGGACGTGAGAATCCAGGGGAGTCAAATGATACTCCCCAGGCGAGTGTAGAAGGAAAACCAAGTGGTGAAGCAGGGTGAGCACATAATGCATATATCAAGTAGGAAATACTCAGGAGGCAGATAGGATAGAGCAGGTAAGAATAGATATGGCATGATAATCATAAAACAGGGAATCCGAATAAAACCAAGGACGAGCTACAAGGTAGTCATATCATAATACTCATAAAACATGAAATCCGATATAAAGTCCGGGGAAAAGCAAATACGGTAAGGCACAGCACAAATCATAGCTATTTAAGATGTAGGCTTTGGTATGCGTCCCATTCCACATACCTCTACTTACAACTTAAAGAGCCGATTATTATGACACTTTATTATTACTCGTCTTGCCCATATATCTCGGTATGTGTCTCGGTGTACGGCCAACTCACATACATCCATATATAAGCAAGTCGAGGTTGTTATTGGAAACAGCGGGGGTATCAACGAACTATGTTTACAGTGGGTCCCGTACATACCGGGGACCACGGCCCAGGATTGTTCCGTTGCTAGGTGACGGAACCTGCCGCAAGGCTAACAGGAGGGGCTTATGTATGCCCTATCATACAGGAATAAGGGAGCCAGCTCTCCCCTCGGTCCCCTGGAGTACCACAGGTCAGACCGGAAATATAGTGCACAACCTAAAGCCACTGTAAACACGAACACATATCGATATCCGCATATTCCCCCGACCCAATACAAGTTGGTCCATTTTAAGATTCAATAGTTAATTATCACTTTACGGGAAAAACAGGAAATAGACATGATCAGGAATCAGGAGTACATAAGTACTATATAATCAGGTCACTGCATGTAAAGCAGGAAAACAGGTCACTGATCATGATACAGTATAACAAGTCAAGGTTCCGTAAAGATGACAATCACAAGTCAAATACATCATGCTGGGTGTAAAGTGATAGCATGACAAGATGGTGATATTTATCAAGCAACCAAGCATATAAGAGATTGATAATAGTCTGGGTAAGTCAGGTCATACCAATAGGGTCTTGCCAAAGAGCATGTCAAGTGGTCAGGTGATAACACTCTAGATGTCAGGTGATATACATGTGTTAAAAGGTAACATGTAATTGACAGGTCTAGTAATAGCATGGTAAGTGGTAACAAGGAAGTGACTCAAAGTCCAACGACCACGAAGGGTCGGCCACGCATGGTATATGATAAAAATAAGCATATCAATAGCATGGCACAAGTACACGATAAAGCTACCCTAATCCAAGCAATAGCAGGGCAAGTGATAACATATCAGAAACCAAGAACACAACGACCACGAAGGGTCTGCCACGCATAATGTAAAAGCAGTAAAAGACATAAAGACATGGAATCAAATACATGGAAAATAAAGAGAAATACTATCGATCCGATGAAACGGGAAACTCAAAGAGAGGCGAGATTACTCGCCTAAATCACCAATACGCCGAAATACCCGAAATCCACTGAAGTCCGGGACTCGCCATCAAATATAATAAAATGTAAATATTTGTGGAGAGAGAAAGAAGGAGGAGAGAGAAGAGAGAGAAAGAGAGGGAAAGTTTGGAGAGAGAGAGAGAACTAGAGAGGGACTCCTAGAGAGAGAAAGAGAGATTTAGGAGTGAAAATCTAGAGAGAGAAAGAGGGAGTTAGAGAGGGAAAGAGAAGTTGTAGAGAGAGGAGAGAGAGAGAGAACAAGAGAGAGAGAGAGAAGAAAGAGAGAGCAGGTTAGAGAGAGAGAAAGAGAAAGAGAGAGAGAGAGGACAGGAGAGAGAGAGAGATACACAGAGAGAGAGAAGAAGAGAGAGAGAGAGAACAGGAGAGAGAGAGAGAGAGAGAAAGAAGGGGAAACTGGCCCCCTTCTCCGGCCAGTGGCCGCCGGCCAGACGGCGGCGCCGGGCGGCGCCGGCCGCCGGCAGAGGAAGGAGGGGGCGCCGCCCCCTCCACAGAACACAGGGGGGCAACAGCCCCCCCCCCAATAGGGTCTTACCAAATAGTAGCAAGTCAGGTGATAGCATGATAGGATGGTGATAATGAATAAGCAACCAAGCATGATAATAAATGTAGGTAATAGTCTGGGTAAGTCAGGTCATACAATAGGGTCCAGCCAAAGAGTAACATGCCAAGTGGTCAGGTAATAACACACTAGCTGTCAGGTGATATACATGTGTTAAAAGGAAACATGTAACAGATAGGTCTAAGTAATGGCAAGTGGTAACATGGAAGTGACTCAAGTCCAACGACCACGAAGGGTCGGCCACGCATGGTATATGATACAGAAGTAAGCATATCAATAGCATGGCACAAGTACAAGATAAAGCACCCTAATACAAGCAATAAATAGCAGGGCAGGTGATAACATATCAGAAACTAAGAATACAACGACCACGAAGGGTCTGCCACGCATAGTATAAAAGCATCAAAAGATATATATATATAGACATGAAATCAAATACATGAAAATAGGAAATGAAATACTTATCGAGCCGATGAAACGGGAAACTCAAAGAGAGGCGAGATTACTCGCCTAAATCACCAATACGCCGAAATACCCGAAATCCACTGAAGTCCGGGACGCGCCATAAAATATAATAAAATATAAATATTTGTGGAGGGAGAAAGAGTCAGAGAGAGAAAGAGAGGGGAAGTTTAGAGAGAGAAAGAGAGAACAGGAGAGAGAGAGAGTGCTGGTTCAGGAGAGAGAGAGAGAGATCCAAGTGAGAGAGAGAGGGAGAGATTCAAGTGAGAGAGAGAGAGAGAGGGAGAACAGGGAGCAGGAGAGAGAACCAGGGAGAAACAGAGAAGGGGGCTGCTGCCCCCCTCTGGATCCCGCACAGCACCCCGGTTGGGGGTGCCCGGCCTGGCCGCCGGCCATGCGGCGGCGCCGGCCGCCAGCAAGGGAAGGAGGGGGCCATTGCCCCCTCAACAGCAAGGAGAAAGGGGGGCGCTGCCCCCCTTCAACAGAGGAAGAGAGAGGGGGCTTGCCCCCTCTCTGGCCACGCACAGGGGCCGGGTGGGGCCCCTGGCTGCCCGCGGCCGCCGGCGCACCGCCGGCGGCGGCCCCGAACTGGGGTGGCGCCGGCCACCCCAAGGAAAAGGAGGGGGCTGCTGCCCCCTCAACGGCGCGCACAGGGGGCCTGAGGCCCCCTGGCCGCGCCCAGGCCGCCGGCCTCGCGCCGGCGGCGGTCTGCCCACGCCGGGGCAGCGCCGGAGGAGAGGGGGAGATCGGCGGCGATGGTGGAGGTCGGTCCGAGGAAGAGGAAGAAAAGAATGGAAAAGAAAAGAAAAGGAAGAAAAGAAAAAAGAGGAGAGAGAGGATATGGGGTTCTCTCACCGGCGTTGGCCGCCGGAGGTGACCGCGGGGAGCTCGTGGTGGCCGGTGATGGTGTCGGCCATCTCCAGGAGAAAAAGAAAAGGAAGAAGAAGAGAAAAGGGAGAAGGAGAGGAGAAAGAAAAAGAAAAGAAAAAAAAAAATAAAAGAAGAGAGAGAGTGGATGGGAGAGGAATTAATGAGGGTGAGGTGGTTGTCTCCCCACGTGGAAGGGAGTAGGTGGGTCGGCGGGAAAAGAAAAGAAAGGAAAGGAAAGAAAGAAAAGATTAAAAAAAAGAAATAATATAATAATAAGGTTGAAAATCGACTGTCTCCGAAAAATCCCCAAAAATACCCGGAGGTAGAAAACGTCATCCTGAGGAATAATATGAAACGGTTTTCCAAAATAAAATCCCATTTTCAAACTAAAAATCCGGAAGTCAACCGCCGATACCGGTCTACACCGGGTCGGCCGGATTTTGATAAATTATGAAAAATCCCAGAAAATGTATTAAAGAATAAAATATGATTTTAAGAAGTAAAGTGAAAGCGGAAATTCAGAAATTCAATCCCGATTGTAAACTAAAAATCTTGGAATCAGCTACTTACCGACTCCGATGGATTTTCATAAAATCAATAAATCCTCAGAAAAAGTATTTAAGTGAGAAATGTGATTCTAAGAAATAAAGTCTAAAGGGCCATCTAGAAATTCCTAACCGTGTGTGAATTAAAAATCTTGGAATCGGTTATCTACCGACTCCGGTGGAAAATCCATAAATTCGTAAAATCTCCAGAAAAAGGATTTGGGTAGGAAATATTACTCTAAGAAGAAATGTCTAAAGACTCTTCGAGAAATTCCAAACAGTTGAGAATTAAAAATCCGGGAATCGGTCAGCGGCACTGGCCGACACCGGTTTTGAAGAAAATTCATTTTAATTCCAGAAAAATCTAGAAAATCATAGAAATTATATTATATTGGAAAATAATATTTGAAACCGAAATCAGTCAAATCAGAATACCAGCAAGACCAAATCGAGTAATATACTAGGATCGGGTCCTTCGATTCAGACTAGGGCTGACTCCGTGTCCACGAATCCAAATCCAAAACAAAACAATCATATAAGGAATTCATCATACAGAATAAATACAGGAAACAAATCGAAAAAATACGACTGAAAATCTGAATACGCAACTAAGTACGTATTCCGGGAACGGGGTATTACAATCCACCCACCTTACAAAAAATTGCGTCCTCGCAATTTCGTTAAGGGGTGAATTGAACACAAAGGGAACAAGGGTGGAATCTATACCAATTAAGATATGAAGCACTATAGGTAGGGCTCTCAAGTCAACTGAATAATAATCATACTCTGCATTTCCGGCTGATGATGTCGTGGCTGCGTAATAAATCTTTAGAATAATGCTGAATAATACTGATGATGTCGTGGCTGTGAAATAAATGAATACTGATGATGTCGTGGCTGTGTAATGAAGAAAACCCCGAAAATCCTGAGCATAATAAAGAAGACCGATAATTAAGAATCCGACTGCTGTCCTCTGAAAGATAGCCAGATCAAGATCGATCTGGAGAATACCAAGCTTCATAGAATTGGCCGAAGAGATCACATAATAGCTTCCTTCTGAACCAGCCACTACTCTCTAGTCTAGTCATATCTAAAATAGTATAAGGCTTCATAAAACCAAAACATAAACAAAACGGGGAAAGGATAGGAGAGATCAGGAATCCAAGGAAAAGATAGTCAAGGAGGGATTTGAAATCAAAGGAAAGATAGTCAAGAAATAGATAACTCTGCACTTGCAGTTGGAATGTATAACCAAGATTCATGTATTCCAGTTGCAAATCTTTACCATTGATTTGCCTTCTGGACGTACTGAGGAGGTTAGAGCCTAAGCTCTGATACCAACCTGTAACGCCCCGATCCCGCGGATACGGGGACGTCACTGCAACGTATATACGTAGGTCAGAACTACCCTCCCGTATATACGCTAAGCATCAGTACAAATAAGAATCAGAGTACGGAAGCAAATGGTGCATTATACATTCCAACACATATATATACAATCACAGAGTTATCACCAGAGGTGATGAATATTACAATAATAAACATCACAGATATGCGCAAATGCGGGAATACAAGAGATATACGCATATATGAACGATACAAAAGAGAGTTCACATACAAGTATACAAGGATAGTACAAGTATGAACAGTATAAAAGAGCATGGACAGTATAAGTATAAACAGAAGGGCACTCACGAGAAAACTCGAGAGGCACACAGGGGGCCTGGAAGGAAATGGCTCTGAAAGGTAGGCTGGTGATCCACGCTACGCTGCGTTACTCTGAAACACCGCTCCTAGCTCCAAGACTGGACGTGAGAATCAGGGGAGTCAAATGATACTCCCCAGGCGAGTGTAGAAGGAAAACCAAGTGGTGAAGCAGGGTGAGCACAATAATGCATATATCAAGTAGGAAATACTCAGGAGGCAGATAGGATAGAGCAGGTAAGAATAGATATGGCATGATAATCATAAAACAGGGAATCCGAATAAAACCAAGGACGAGCTACAAGGTAGTCATATCAAATACTCATAAAACATGAAATCCGATATAAAGTCCGGGAAAAGCAAATACGTAAGGCACAGCACAAATTCATAGCTATTTAAGATGTAGGCTTGGTATGCGTCCCATTCCACATACCTCTACTTACAACTAAAGAGCCGATTATTAGACACTTTATTTATTACTCGTCTTGCCCATATATTCGGTATGTGTCTCGGTGTACGGCAAACTCACATACATCCATATATAAGCAAGTCGAGGTTGTTATGGAAACAGCGGGGGTATCAACGAACTATGTTTACAGTGGGTCCCGTACATACCCGGGACCACGGCCCAGGATTGTTCCGTTGCTAGGTGACGGAACTGCCGCAAGGCTAACAGGAGGGGCTTATGTATGCCCTATCATACAGGAATAAGGGAGCCAGCTCTCCCCTCGGTCCCCTGGAGTACCACAGGTCAGACGGAAATATAGTGCACAACCTAAAGCCACTGTAAACACGAACACATATCGATATCCGCATATTTCCCCGACCCAATACAAGTTGGTCCATTTTAAGATTCAATAGTTTAATTATCACTTTACGGGAAAAACAGGAAATAGACATGATCAGGAATCAGGAGTACATAAGTACTATATAATCAGGTCACTGCATGTAAAGCAGGAAAACAGGTCACTGATCATGATACAGTATAACAAGTCAAGGTTCCCGTAAAGATGACAATCACAAGTCAAATACATCATGCTGGGTGTAAAGTGATAGCATGACAAGATGTGATATTTATCAAGCAACCAAGCATATAAGAGATTGATAATAGTCTGGGTAAGTCAGGTCATACCAATAGGGTCTTGCCAAAGAGCATGTCAAGTGGTCAGGTGATAACACTCTAGATGTCAGGTGATATACATGTGTTAAAAGGTAACATGTAATTGACAGGTCTAGTAATAGCATGGTAAGTGGTAACAGGAAGTGACTCAAAGTCCAACGACCACGAAGGGTCGGCCACGCATGGTATATGATAAAAATAAGCATATCAATAGCATGCACAAGTACACGATAAAGCTACCCTAATCCAAGCAATAGCAGGGCAAGTGATAACATATCAGAAACCAAGAACACAACGACCACGAAGGGTCTGCCACGCATAATGTAAAAGCACAGTAAAAGACATAAAGACATGGAATCAAATACATGGAAATATAAAGAGAAATACTTATCGATCCGATGAAACGGGAAACTCAAAGAGAGGCGAGATTACTCGCCTAAATCACCAATA